>JARFOD010136553.1:0-13397 GCA_031763545.1 Mopalia muscosa
ATGGGAATGCTGTACTCGGTGACGTGGGTGCTGTCATGTGGGTCATTTTGAGTAGCATTTGCTATTACATTATAAGGAAGGGTTGTTACTTATCATGTAGTGAAAAGCAGATGGTAGCACTGCATAACTGCATAAGGCAGGGTTGACCCGAGTGCTGTCTTCCCGCAATGCTTTATACGCGGCAGAAACTGGAAATCCGAGATCTCACATTGGGTACAACAATGACACGCGTTATCCCCCTAAGCTACACACGACCAACATGGCTGACACTTCATCGCAACATGTCTTAAAGGAAGTGGCACTTTGGACCTACAGGAATGCAGGGATTGTGACCAAACAGAGCCGCATCCAACACCTGCGGTGGCGGTATACCATCCAGCAGGGTGTGAGTTATGACAGTGGTGTTGGCTTTCCACTCGCACACCCGCCCACACTACGGTATAAGTCCTGTGGCATCACGACGGCGTTCTGTGGAGTCACAACGCCGCATGCATGGGTCACTACGTATTGCGACGTTTTTCGGTGTCATGACGTCGTTATGCGGCGTACTGCGGTGTCGCTCGGTGATGCCCACCGCGGAAGGTGAAGTAGGTAAACAGTCTTGTCATGGTGCATTTTACCAAATATATCCTTCCATTGCATCATTCGTTGAACTGCTGCCGACCAAGAATAATGTTTTTTGTGTGCGATATTTATGACATCGCTTTTCTGGAAATTACGTCATGGAGCAATAAATTAATCATCCAAAAAAAGCAAAGAAGAATAAGAGTCGATCCGCGACGAATATCTCTGCCTGAACACGCATTAGCTCGATTTGAAACAGGATCCTAAACACAGGGATGTCATGAAACCAAAGCGTTGTTGGGAAGGATATTCGAGTTCGCATCGGGAGAGCCTTAAGTAAGGCTGTACGGATGAGAATGGAGCAATTCGGCGAAGGTACCGCTCGGAATACCCCATGCAGATCACTAACAACAAAGATTTGTAAACCTCAGCGACTTGGACAAAGCTGTGTTATTCAACTGGATTAACTGATACCATTCGCCTTTTCCCTTGTCATTTCACTGATAGAATTACAATTCAACATGGTTTGCATTGTTCTCGCTGTCTTCACCATAAGCCCTATAACACCTGTCGATGCCGTCGTAACGTTTTCAACGCCGTCGTGATGCCATATGATGGGTTTACCTATTTCACCTTTCGTGGATTAGACCATCAGATGCAGAGTTGTGACGCCGAAAGTCGCCGTACGCCGCCACGTAACGGCGCGGACAGACGGGTGTGCAAATCGAAAGACATTCACATCAACAACACCCACTCTCTGCTGGATGGTATTCCATCGGCTTCGCTGTTAGGTGCAGTTTTGACTGGCCATTGCCACTGCTTTTCCGTTGGTCGACAGTGCCACATCCGTTCAAACAGGCTGTGATGGTGTGCTAACTGTATATCCTATGTCAATAATAATGAGTTATCCAGCACCTTAATTTCGTTAATAGCTTTACTTTATGCTGAGGATGCTGTTATTGTTTCTACATTTCCTGGTGACTTACAGAACTCATTTAATGCATTTTGGAGACTATTGTTACACATGTAAATTAGCTAATAATAAAGATAAAACAAAGATTGTTATATTTGAAAGCAACACATTAAACCAGATTTGTTTTACGTCGATAGCACTGTAAAAGAAACCGCGAACAGCCCTAAACATATCTAGATAAATATCTAGGGCTTGATTTGTCCAAAAATGGATCATTTACAACAGCTCGATACATTAATTCAGCAGTCTAGTAGTCATGTTCTTAAGATATACGCGTTTTACCAACTTAAACATACCTATTGATTGTACAACTCCACATTTTTACCGCACTGTGGTTCCTATCTTAATGTATGGATGCGGAGCCTGGGGTTTTGAAAATATCCAATCTGTTGAGACTGTAATACGACTTTCCTCAGACATATTCTAACTGTTAGAAACCCTTCTCCTTTTACATGCTGTTTGGTTAACTATGAAGGTATCATCTACACATCATCTTAATCAAACGTATGCTAAACTTTTGGCCTAGATTTCTAGCTGGTAAAATTACCAAGCTATATTGTGCTATATATAGAAATTTGTACAATGAGTGTATAAATGATGCCTTCGGTAGTAAATGGATTGTATATATCAATATGTCCAAGTTTTGGCTTCATCAAAATCCTGGAAATTTACAATCATTTACCAAAGATATAAAACAAAAACTAACTAAAGTTGCAAAATCCCTCGAACGCAAAAAATTACTATTCATTTTAATCAGCCATCTATATTGAAGCTTATCTGTCAGCTTTATTAGCGAATCCTATCGCCAAGCTCAGATTAGGCAACCACAGATACCATATACGGCCAGACTGTACATTGTGTAGCAGATATTATGTGGGTGGTGGTAAACCATACAGCCATGTGGTGGGGGCAGTCGTATGCAGAGAATAAATGACATCAACCAAAGACGTGCGTTTTTACAACTGAATATATAATTATTAAAAAACGAGTCATTCATTTATCCCCGCCTCAATTTAAACCTAGACCGAAAGTGACGTAATAAAACTTCGGGTGAGTTTTTCAAATTGAAGTGGTGAAAAATGCTTGCTGTTTGGTAGAGTTTACCTCTGGCGTGTTTTTATACCGATTTCTTGACAAAATTTGTTCGGATTACCATAAAATATAATGCAAACGAAAGCGTATATGCCATTGATTACTGTGGTGGTTGTATTTTGGAAATATAAACGATTTCAAGGACACAGAAGCTGCAACTAGGCTCGTGAGTAAGCATTTGCACAGACAATCTTCATAACTGAGAATTACGCCATTGAGCTATATATGCATATGCATTCTCAGTCATCTCAGGACTATCTATGTTCTAAATGTATAGAAAATATTTGTCTCACACTTTATAAATAAGAATAATAAACAGTTATTCTATCAATTACATTTTTGATTTACCATCAAACATTCATAAGCCTATAAAACTTTACCAATCACCGAAGGCTATTTCAAAAAGCCATTTCAGCAATTCTTTATTCTGTCTTGAGTTCCAGCAACTAAGTCGGAGCTGTTTTCTACTTCTTTATATCCTGTAGGTGAGTATTCTCGGTGTTGTTTTATTTGACTTGAATGTCCTATAATCTGTCAAAAAAGAAACGCATATGTGAAATGCCACAAGAAAGTGTTGAATGGTAAAACAATATCGTTTCTTGTGTACAATGGCCATGGATAATTTTGTTTCTGAATGCTTCTGGACTAGGACAGTATGGCCAACTACACCGCAAAAACATAATAACACACGTTGTGGTGACATGAAATCTTCCGATTTTGACGAATGCAAATGAAACAAGGGAAATATTTACAACTGCAATTCTTTCAATGATGTGCTTTCCCTATTTCACTGTACACTAGTTAAAAAACGTCGAAACTTAACATTGCGAATCAAAACATTGCAATTGGCCGCCTCCAGTTAGCTGAATAGCAGATGGAAGTTGCACGACACATGGACGTCAGACAGAGCACTATTTGACGTCTTTGGAATGGGTTTCAGCGATTCCAATCTGCAGAGGCCAGCCCCCGAAGCGGTAGACCTCGCATAACAACTGATCGTTACATCATGGTCCGTCACTTGCGTCACCCAACTACCACAGCAACGTATACAGATGGGCAAGTACTTTTTTATTTATAATTTTTATTATTTTGCATAGAATAGGTATACATACAGCGTACATCATACATAAATCAATCGTTTTTACATGTAGATGGGGTAAATGACATTCTTAATAGACTTTAAATTTCATAATGTCAACAGTCACAGAAAGCGGCTGTTAGTAGCAATACCCAATCTGTACGTATGCACTGCCTTTCGTAATTGAAAATCTTTATATGTTGTGTTTTAGATGTGGCTTTCATCAACAGTGGCTTATAGATATTCATATTTTCCATTTAAAGACCCAATTAGAAACAAGGAGCAACCATCAATGAAAACATATATATTTGTTTAAGACATGTGTCTGTACAAACCATTCGGAACCGACTTGGAGAAGCTGGTTTAGGGGCTAGGAGACCATACGTCGGCCCCGTTCTGCAAGGCCAGCATCGACGGTTATGCGTCCGCTGGTGCACGAATGTATAGGGTTGGAACATAGACAACTCGCGGCGAATATGGTTCAGCGACGAGTCACGTTTCCTTTTACAGAGACATGGCGGACGACAACGCGTATACAGGCGCCACAATGAACGTTTTGCCAACAACTGCGTCGGCAATTTTACATATTGGGTGGAGGCTGTGTCATGATGTGGGGAGCCATCTCCTACACCGGCAGAAGTGAACTAGTGCTTGAACAAGACAACGTAATCGGGATGAACTGCTGCGTAGTCACATGCTTCCCATTATATGGATCGACAGAGAGAATTCCTTCAGAAGGAAATGTTTGGCCGCATACAGCACGTTTAACAATGGAATACTTAGAAGATGAGAACATTAATTTGTTGCCATGGCCATCAAGAACGCCAAATCTCAAACCTACTGGGACGAACTGGACAGACATTTACGACAGCGTAACCCAGCGCCTCGGACGCTTTCGCAACTGTCCCGTGCGCTGCATGAAAAATTTGTTAGGATTCCACGTGGCCGGATTCAAACACTCGGTCATTTAATGCCAAGGAGGTGTCGCGCAGTGATTGCAGCCCAAGGTGGCCACGAGAGGTACGGATTTCACCACCCGCGTGCGGCGCTTTTTGGTGACGGAATACGCCTCCGCTTTCCGTCAGTCCATAGCGAGAACATTACCATATACTTGTACAAACTTTAACTGTGCCATCCCCCCAAATTACTGAATTATCCCGCTTTGTATTAAAGAGATAATTGTATTAATATTTCGCCTATGCGTTTCGTTTTTGACAGAGTATATTATAAAACATTTTAGACCCATTTTATTAGATATAATTTTAGCAATACAGAAGTCCATTGGTCGGGCCTTAGTTAAAATGACCCCTGGGTCTGTATACTTCGGTGTAAACTTCACTATATTACCATGACTGTATAATATGTTTGATGTTTTATACGCACATGGTGAGTTGACCTGTATATCGTATCTAACTGTAGCCTGCGCACTATCTGTTGATGAAGTAATTCTCATCACAGCAATGTAAAACTCCAGCTGTTGGAGAAAGGAAGATACATAAGGAGCTATAAGATAAACTGCCGCACACGAATAAATAACATATCGAAATTTTCAAGAACTTTCGCTTATCACACCAAACACAGAAATCCAAATTAAATGTAACGATGCGCGTAATTAAATGTGTATGCTAAGCCCTGGTCTAGGGTCAAATGCGGGCTGACAGGGGACTGTGTTGTCCTATCCAGAGCCAATATATTCCACATAAAGGCCTATTTTTCACTTTTAATAAAAATACTTTCTGTCACCTCCAATTCCCTCTATTCCTTATGACTGAAGTCTTTTTTAAAAAATTATGTTTGGAAACACGGCTGTCAGCAAGAATTAGTAAATCCTCCCATATTATTCACGAGATAACAGTTATGGGCAGTGCCAAATAAAGTGAGTCGCTAGCAAACAACGTGCTTGATTCCCGAACAAACAAACTTGCTACGTTTAGTTGATTCACGAACAAACAAACATGCTACATAAAGGTGATTCACGAACAAACAAACGTGCTACATTAAGCTGATTCACAAACAAACAAACGTGCTAAGTTTAGTTGATTCTCGAACAAACAAACGTGCTCAATAAGGTGATTCACAAACAAACAGACGTGCTACATTAATGTGTTTCACGAACAAACACACGTGCTCAATAAAGTGATAAACGAACAAACAAACGTGCTACATTAAGGTGTTTCACGAGCAAACAAACTTACTACATTATTAAGGTGATTTACGAACAAACAAACGTTCTCAATAAGGTGATTCACGAACAAACCTGCTAAATTACGGTGGATCACGAACAAACAAAAGTGCTACACAAAGATGATTCACGAACAAACAAACGTGCCCAATAAAGCGATTAGCGAACAAACAAAAGTGCTACAATAAGGTGTTTCACGAACAAACAGACGTGCTAGGCCTTCATTAAGGTGATTCACAAATAAACGTGCTACATTAAGGTGTTTCACGAACAAACAGACGTGCTGAATAAGGTGATTCACAAACAAGTGTGTTATATTACGGAGGTTCACAAACAGCCAAACGTGCTCAATACAGTGACTCGTGAACAAACAAACGTATTACATTAAGGTTATTCGCAAACAAACAAACGTGTTACATTTAGATTATTCGCAAACAAACAAACGTGCTACATTAAGGTGATTCACAAACAAACAAACGTGCTACATTACGGAGGTTCACGAACAGCCAAACATGCTCAATACACAGACTCATGAACAAAGAAGCGTGTTACATTAAGGGGAATAACGAACAAACAAACATGCTAAATTTAGGTTATTCACAAACAAACAAACGTGCTACATTAAGGCATTTCACGAACAGACAAACGTTCTCAAAACAGTGATTCACGAACAAATGTGCTACATTAAGGTGGTTCAAGAACAAATGTGCTACATTACGATGGTTCACGAACAGACACACCCATGAACAAAGAAACGTGAAGGTGACTCAGGAACAAACAAACATGCTACTTTAAGGCTATTCACAAACAAACAAACGTGCTCAATAAGGCATTTCACGAACAGACAAACGTTCTCAATACGGTGATTCACGAACAAACGTGCTACATTAGGGTGGTTCACGAACAGACAAACGTACTACACAAAGATGACCCACGAACAAACAAACGTGCTACATTAAGGTGACTCACGAACAAACAAACCTGCTCAATAAAGTGATTAACGAACAAACAAACGTGCTACATTAAGATGGTTCACGAGCAAACAAACGTGCTAAATTAAGGCGTTTCACGAACATACAAACGTGCTCAATAACGTGAGTCGCAAATAAATGGGCTACATAACGGTGGTTCACGAACAAACAAACGTGCTCAATAAAGTGATTAACGAACAAACAAACGTGCCACATTACGGTGGTTCACGAACAAACAATCATCGTGCTACATGAATTTGATTCAAGAACAAACAAACATTCTACGTATAGGTGTTTCACGAACAAACAAACGCTTTAACTATGAACAGAACAGTCGACTGTCGTGTATTTAAATAATTGATCGCTTTGAAGAGCTAGGCCGCTATAGAATTGTAAAAAATGTCATTAAAAAAATATTGATTAAAAGCTAAACAGTCTGTAATTTCATTTTAATGCATTTATTCTCTTGTGTGTGTTTTCAGGCGTGAACTATTAAATATCTATCAACTATTTACAACGATTAGCCTGAATTCTCTTTTTTTTCATGGCAACCAGTTATGATTACATCATGAGAGAATATACTAAAACAGTTTCGTTAATCTTTATGAATATAATTACAGATGAATGGTATGGTGCCATCATCTTTTGGTAACAGACCACTGAGTCAACCAGCTTTCTATGCGGAAATTTCGTTTTGAAGCATTATGTTTTTGTTGCTATGAAACAGTTTTTATCATCTTTATACACTTTATAAGTAAACCACAGATGACTGATGAGTGAAGAAAAAGGATAACAGAAACGTACGAGCTTAATGAGATAGCGACCTCAGTAAACCGACAGCTGATGCGGAAGGTATATCATCCGAAGAAAAATAAACGCTTTACATTGGACTAATTTAAAAAACAAACGTGCAGTGTATTTTTTTCTTTTGAGACTACTGTGTTATGTAGAGGTTTTCTTTTTGGAAGATAAACTCGAGTAGGTAGATGAAGCATGCAACCGTACTGCCGACCGGATCTCGATTGAGACTGAGTGGGATGGGTTCAAAATGAAATAGATGCTATTCGTCAGTCTGTCTACCTTCAGTACACGTTACTCAATACACAAAGAAACCAATACATGCACGTGTATAAAATATCTTCTCTGTCAATCGATGTTTAACTCCATGCTGAATGAACCAAATTGTCGAACTGGCAATGGGATATGTGAATATTGAGGAGTACTAACAGAAATAACCAAGTGCATTCGGTCTACAGGTGCATGATAGGAAAGAATCAAATATTTATATTTTTTAGTATATACTTTAGGATGTTATATTAAGTGATGAGATCTATGAGAGATATAGGTAAGAGCCGAGAGGAAGTGTTGATTAGTGAACTAGAGTTACTGTACTCAAGAGGTGTGAAAGTGAAGGCAGCAGTCAGGTGTAAGGAACAGGTTTAACAGACATTCCTTCTGTGCCTGGAGAGATCAGGAGTAGAGGGGGAGCTATCTCTTCATCGTGTATCTCACACTTCAAACTGACAGACTGACCAAACCTACTATCCCACAATCAAACAACCAGTACAGTCAAATGACGATAAATTAGCAGACTTGGTTCAGACTTCAATCCACAGAGACTTCTCTAATCGATTACTATTTGTCAAGTAGTAAAATGTTGCATTGCATTCTCACTACAGGAGTTTAAGTGTTGTTTAAACACAGACAAGAATTTATGCAAACAGGGATGCAATATTCGGCTAAGTAACATGTTGGAAACCTGGGTACGGGAGATCATAAAGCAGTAACAGCATTATGGTGGGCAAATAAGAGCTGGAAGTATTTTATAGTTGTTAAGTAGGCTTCTCTCCAGATGCTAAAGTTGGTTGGTAGGCCTCAGCCCGTATGTTATAGATGTTATGGAGACTTCTCCTCGAATTTGAGCGGAGGGTTTGGGGGTACGCTTCCCGTAGCCCTGGTGTCTGGCAGAGCTAAAGGGCGGCATGGAGTGTAGCCCTGGTGCCTAACAGAGCTAAGGGTGGCATGAAGCGAAGCCCTGGTGCCTGACAGAGCTAAGGGGCGGCATGAAGTGTATCTGTTTGTGATGTATTTGTATCGCGCCCTGTATATGTTCTGTCTTGTCGGTTTGTTGCCAGTGACGCCGAAGGTGGTTTCATTCAGCCGTTGTGAGTGAAATAACCTTAAGTATGGCGTTAAACCTGAATGAACAAAATCCTCGAATATGAAATTACACCTTATTGCATAGCAGACGACATAAGTTTTGCTGTTATTGGGGTTGTTCGGTATGTCAATATGCAAACACGCCAAGGTCAGCAAATAAACCTTTTTAACAGCACTCAATTGTAGAGTGGACTGTATAACGTTTGTTTTGTCTGCGGGCATAAACCGTATCATATTTAACTGCCTCTATCGAGTTTCCTTAGCATGGAGGTTTTTCTGTTACCATCGGATCCCATAACCGTCACAGGAAAAAACCTTTGAAGCAAAATGTACTGTTGCCGATTTTTTAATAGTCGATAGAACTGTTATATTCAAGATTAGATTTGATGAATGAAGCAAACCTTTTTAAGCATTTTCCTGATCTTGAGAAGTCTTATGGTTTTTCTAACGAAGTTTCGTGCTCCTTTCTTTTTTTATCTCTGTCTGAATAAAGAATTGCATATTACATACTGGGTTACCAGTTCACTTCGAAATCAACCTATTGGCTTGATATACATGTCGAGCGCTATATAACAATCGCCACTAATATTGAGTTAATGTTGAACACTTACAGTCATGATATGAAAATGTTTAAAGCTGTAATTCAATTGATTTTATTGTTTTAGTTTGCGTCCTTGTTGACAAAAACAACACAACGTGATCCTGTAGACCGCATGTCCATTAGCTCGGAGTTTATTACGGTTTATATTCCACAGTACAAATGACGCATGTCCTAAACAGCCAAAGAATGTCGATGAATATGGTTTGAATCGCTTCCGGCTAAATTCGGATTTATTATGCCCGCCAGGCAGTTGAGACACTTTAAATATATGTCATGAAAACAGTTTATTTTAACAGATCGAGTGAGAGCATTATTATTAACTTTATTCAACTGTTCAGGACTGTTTAAGCTACTAGTAGTGATATTGATTGGTCGCTCTCAGATTGCAGGCACTCTATATATTTATATAATTTTACCACGCAACATCGTCAGCCTTTTCGGTGATATCTTATGATTTTGGAGCCACCGAGGGCCTTTAGTCCAAGATAGAAGACTAATAGAGAGTGCTTAGCAGTGGTTGGCTGAGCGAGGGGGTATAGCCGGTGTGATTGGGAAAGCCGGCTACCTCTCCCTCACTGTGGTCCAAACTACAAATAGGCCTGCATGGACTTGAAGCAGTCACTCTTTAATAAGTTCTCAGCGAGAAACTGGACTACTACGAAGGCTGTAACAGTAAGCTGACTTGAATGGGTAGCACTTTTCCTCTACACCCTAGCGTGAAGCGTTAAGGCAAACTATAAAATAAGATGTTTCCACACGGCCGGATGCTATATTTCTAACGCTTTCATTCGGAGAACTTATTTAGCTGAGCACAGTCTTACCGATTCTGGACTCATCAAGTGTCTGTTTGTGTGTTTATGTTTGTGTAGAGAGCTGACTGACTCTTTGCCATTTATTAGGTATATCAAAGATTGTAGGCTGCTACATTTTTGTCAACATTCTAACGCTTCCTATGCTCAGCCCGAATAACATATAACAATAAATTAAATATTCAAAGAGGATAATGTCGGGAACAACTACAGCATTAGCTATGATGATGAACGTAACAAATAATTCCGGTACTCCCGGGATGACACCAGAAATGCCTCCCAAAGTCAGCATGGAGGCAATGGTGCTTCTATCTATATTGTTCTCTCTCATCTTTGCCACTGGTATCATCGGAAACGCCTTGGTGATATTTGTTATTTTAGTGGATAGAAAAATGAGGAAATCTTCTACCAATTTATTTATAATGAATTTGGCCTTTGCTGATTTTGTGATCTTGGTGCTTGCTATACCTGAGATGGTTCTGTTCATGATGAATAGAGGCTGGTTGTTAGGAGAAGCCTTCTGTAAGTTTAACCGATATGTGATGTCCTCGTCCTTGTACGCAGCTGTCCTTACTCTGTTGGCCGTGTGTGTGGAGAGGTAAGTCAGTTTATATCAAATCACTTTGTTCATAGGTAAACATAATAGAATGGAGTGAGTCGAAAATTACGCTGCCTATTGAAAATAGGTCAATTTTCTACACTTCATATCGGTTATACAAATAAAAAGAAAACCTTCAGCAGAAAAAAAATTAAATTCCTAAATACTTAATGTCTTTTGGCAGTTAAAGATAGCGTTCTGTTTCCTGCTTTTAGTAAAGCAATCCTAGCGGAAAATGACAAAACTGCGTTGCTGATTGTTTGCGTAAATGCAAACTATTCTTTCATGTCGATACGAGAGGAGGCTGGATTTATTTCCGGAGGATATAATTCCATCGACATGTCAGGGATTGTTCAATGTGGGCATATTACTCCTCAGACTCTCCAGGAATTTCTTGGAGTGTCGGAGGTGTTTGTGTGACTTGCGGGGATAGGGTGCCTGAAATATCTGTAGTCGACTAGAGGTACTTACGGCCAGGTCTGCCTTCTGTCATCCACCAGGATGTCTGTACCCCCCGTGCTGTCTCCCAGGGAGTTCTAGAATTCATTTCTTTTCAAACCAAATGCATCCCCTGTATTACGTTACTAATTCGTTAAGAAATTTTTTGTGTACAATAAAGTTTTTGATGGTGAAATGTTTTTTTGATATGCAATATTTTTCACAAGACACACAGATTGACATATCAATTTGAAAATATGTTTACACCACAGTTCTGATAGAAATCATTGTAACGTATAAGTTGATAGTGAAATCCCCACAAATAGTATTTCGGCTGATCTCTTGTTCTGAATTGTGACACACATTTCTATTGAAGATGGCTAGTCTGTCTTATTTTGTTGTATCTGATCCTACAGTCAAACTTAATAGCAGATGTCGAATTCTGGGATGGCATAAAGTAGATAAAATAACACGCTTGATAAAAAGTGTTTTGGGAGTATATCGCAGTGTCCTACGCGTTAACATAGCGCCACGGAGTATTCGTTGACGAGGTTTAGATGGGTAGATAAAGGTTAAAGGGACTTCTCTTGACTATGGTTTAAAAAGTAAATATTGACTAACAATTTAAACTTACAGTACTTCGGCTTTTTACAGAAAGACTGTACTCAATGAAGCACTGACCTTAGATGAATAAAGTTTAATTTGTAGACAAGGAAATTCAGCATAAAAAAGGAAAACAAGTTTTCATGAACTTTCCGCACTGTTTAACTGCCGTTCCGTTCGTGTAATAGTCATAACGGACTATTTAAGGACTTGTACCATAACAGATTCAATATGATGTGTTGATTTATTATCTTCATTAAGTGTTGTCTGCACTGAACAATTTTAAACTTATTGATGCACCTAGTTTACAAATTGTGAACACGGATATTTACTTCATATGCGATAGACTGTATTAGTTCCACAAGCGATGAGCTAGATTCTTTTTCATATGTTAATGTTTACATAATAAATAGAGCACAGATAAAGCAGAGAGCATTAAAATTCTTAACTTTGTAAATAGTATGACTATGTACGCTGATCGTTGAAAGAATACCATAACTAGTTCGATAGCACGTTAAAACCCTATTGGTAAAGGACCTATATAACTAAATATCTAAACAACTAGGGTTGTTATACAAGGTTTCCCCTGACCCATGTATACACTATTAAAAAACAAATTCCATTAAGCTTCAGTCACAAATTGCACTTAAAAATTTGTTAACGCTTCTGCAATGCTCTCCTTAAAAACTGAATGACCGTTTGTACAATCCCAAATTTGCTGACTGACCGGCTATACCAATTGACTAGCTGGCCAAACGTCTTAAACTGAATAGTAACCAACTATATACTACCTTATACTGACCGTCCAAATGTACTATCTCAAACTTACTGACCGACCAAATGTACTATCTCAAACTTACTGACTGTCCAAATGTACTATCTCAAACTTACTGACCGTCCAAATGTACTATCTCAAACTTACTGACCGACCAAATGTACTATCTCAAACTTACTGACCGACGAAATGTACTATCTCAAACTTACTGACCGACCAAATGTACTATCTCAAACTTATTGACCGACCAAATGTACTTTCTGACTAAAGCAAATGTGTTATTTAAAAACGACAGACTGACCGAATGTATTATCTCAAACTGATAGAATCACCAAATCATCACTATCTTTAACTGACTGACGGAAGGTATAATGTTAAAGTGACTGACTGACTTACTGACCGAAGGTATTATGTTAAACAGATTGACTGGCAGAATATATATTATCTTAAACTGACTGACTTACTGACGAATGTATTATGTGAAACAGATTGACTGGCAGAATATATATTACCTTAAACTGACTGACTTACTGACCGAATTTATTATGTTAAA
>JARFOD010136564.1:0-13396 GCA_031763545.1 Mopalia muscosa
CAGAGTGAAGTGATGATAGCACAGAGTGTAGTGATGAAAGCTCAGAGTTTAGTGATGATAGCACAGAGTGTAGTAATGATAGCTCAGAGTGTAGTGATGATATCACAGAATGTAGTGATGATAGCTCAGAGTGTAGTGATAAAAGCACAGAGTGTAGTAATGATAGCTCAGAGTGTAGTGATGATAGCACAGAATGTAGTGATGATAGCACAGAGTGTATTGATGATAGCTCAGAGTATAGTGATGATAGCACAGAGTGTAGGCTAGTGATGATAGCTCAGAGTGTAGTGATGATAGCACAGAGTAGTGATGATAGCTCGGAGTGTAGTGATAATAGCACAGAGTGTAGGCCTAGAGATGATAGCACAGAGTGTAGGCTAGTGATGATAGCACAGAGTGTAGTGATGATAGCACGGAGTGTAGGCTAGTGATGATAGCTCAGAGTGTAGTGATGATAGCACAGAGTCTAGTGATGATAGCACAGAGTGTAGTGATGATAGCACAGAGTAGAGATGATGGCTCAGAGTGTAATGATAATAGCACAGAGTGTAGGCCTAGTGATGATAGCACAGAGTGTAGTGATAATAGCACAGAGTGTAGGCCTAGAGATGATACCTCAGAGTGTAGGCTAGTGATGATAGCACAGAGTAGTGATGATAGCACAGAGTGTAGGCCTAGAGATGATAGCTCGGAGTGTAGTGATGATAGCACAGAGTGTAGTGATAATAGCACAGAGTGTAGGCCTAGAGATGATAGCACAGAGTGTAGTGATGATAGAACAGAGTGTAGTGATGATAGCACAGAGTGTAGGCTAGTGATGATAGCACAGTAAAGATAACCTCATGAGTTTTAGTCTATTTGCTCGTTGCAATTGATTTCCTTGGCTCATAGGTAATCCGTTCACGCCATATAGTTATACCTTTCTTTGAAGGACAGTTGAGTCTCACTAAATAGTATCTTAAATAGAAAATGTATAATCTGTCAGTAAGAGGCACCTTTACTTATAAAGTGTTTTACCAAACAAATTTAAACTTTAAATTATTTTCGTAAGTGTATTAGGTGCATATTTATACTCTGCCGCAATGAACTGTAAATTATAAGATCGCAGCATTCACTGGGTAAGAATTCGGGACTCACTTTGCCGTGAGCCTCTGTAGCTCAGTCGGTAGAGTGTTGGGCCTGTAACCCAAAGGTCCCGGGTTCAGAATCCCGATGGAGGCAAGCAAATTCATCTTTCTTTGATCATTCATTCAAAATACATATATGCCATAACCAGGCTTTCGGATTTACTCGAGCAAAAACCAATTGTGAGTAATATCTAGATAAAAAAAAAAAGATGCTAATTTAGCGTCCCTGTGTCCGTGCTTTATGAAGAGAAGATCGCCGCCTTCACTGGGTAAGAATTCGGACTTGCTTTGCCGTGAGCCTCTGTAGCTCAGTCGGTAGAGTGTTTGGCCTGTAACCCAAAGGTCCCGGTTTCGAATCCGGTGAAGGCAAGCAAAATTCTTCTTTTTTCATTCATTCCAAATATATATAACACTTAAAGGGGGATAACTCTTGCACCATGAGATACTCGCGTTGAACTTCACATTCTCGACACAACAGCGGTAAAGATGGCAGAAATTTTGGAAAGCTTGAAGCAGAAAGGAATAAACAAACATGTTTTATACAGCGGAGAAAGCAATTTGCCATGTTTTAGTGATGGATCCAAGGTGAGTAAGAACGGTTTAAGTAAACTCGGACAAAATGTTTTCTGCTTATGTCGTAATAACTAAAGTGTCACCGAAAAATGTGGCGTTTGGCTTTGACAGCTCTTTGTTATGTAATAACAGATCTATCGATATATTTATACGCAACAATATTGCCTTGGTATGCTTTAAAGTACTCCCATCTCCTAAGGGAATATTCATGGTCTTGTTCCGTTCCTATTCTCTTGTCCAAATCCAATGCCTTACCTTGACTTTAACCATCTCGATTTCTTCCTTGGACACTATTGGATTAGATGTAACAATATAACGAAATATTGACGTCCATTTTCACGTCAAAATCAATAATTTCCCAGCAGTACCATACTCGCTTTTAATTGATCGATTTAAAATATCTTCCAGATATGTTTTTGAGAAATATGACATTTTATTTAGGAGTGCTTATACCTTGATATAAAGAATGTATTACTATATTAAACTATCATATCGTAGCTTAGCCCTGTTTACATGAATGTGAGTGCTTCCCATCCCAGTCATGGTGTAAAAAATCCTGCATACTTATTGCGTAAGCAGGGCGCCACGATCCGTACAGTTAGAGCATTAAAATAAAGCCAATATGATAACGAACCTTGAAAAAGCAATATAGACCAGTACCACTGTTGTGGCAGCAGACAGGAAGACAGGTAGATGCAACTGCATCAGGGGCTTAGCCAGAAATCAAGAGTAGGTGTCCAAAATGGTTATTTGCTTCACTTTTGATATAACTGGGTGTCCAATTTTGACAGTTTTACTATCTCTAGCATGTTAAAGTTTCTTATAATAGGGTGTCCAAATGAGGCAATTGTTCACTTCAGGATGTCCATTTGGACGGGTGGACGGGTGTCTGCCTAAGCCCTTGGACTACATATTTTATAGACTGGTGTTAAACATTCAATTGAGAAATGACTTCCAGCCTATAGGCCAGCCTCTGAATGCAAAACAATATTGACTCTGTTTGGTCTCTAACCTTGCCAGAAAACATTCTGTCCTCTTTGCTGAACACTCACAGAGGGTCGATTTCCAACTGGGAGAGGTCCATGCTTTTCCTGTCAAATCATGTTTCCAAATCAAGAGGACAGTTTAAATTGGTCAAAAATGAGTAGAGTTTACTGAGGATAAATGATGGATTGACATAAAAATAGATGTCAACTGGTTGTTTTATGGTTGATCTAACCCACAAGTGTTTATGAAGTAAGTTGGAATGGTTTAAATGAAGATAACACTGTACGACTTGCAGAATTATATTCTAATAGAATTTTTTACACTTATTTCTAACAGTTAAGAAGATTTAAGTAGCATTTCTAGAAGACAGTTTGATTTTTAAAATTGCAAGTTTTTTTTTTTTGTATTTCAGGCAACATTTCATTATCGTACGTGTAAGTGTGACGAAGAAAAGACTGTTCTTGATGACAGCCGGACTCACGAAAAGCCCATGGAATTGGTCTTTGGCAAACAATTTAAACTGGGCATTTGGGAGACATGTCTGAAATCAATGAAGGTTAAAGAGGTTGCAGATTTCACAGTACTCAAAAAGGTAAACATCTTTGTAGGATTCTGGCTATTCTAAACACTAATATCCAAATCTGTCTTTACTTTGCACTGGAGGAAAATAAACTTTCCAAGATTATGGCTGGACTAGTGTCAATTATTTTTGGAATACACGGCCATCATAAAATTGAAAAACCCTTAAACACAGCATAAAGCACCAATCAGTCAATCAATCAATCAATCAATCAATCAATATAGTCAAACCCAAGCTGTTGAACAATGAAATTCATGAGACTTTAGTAAGAAAGGTTAGTTTGAAGTATTTTTGTTTTGTTTACTATCCATGTTACAAAATGCTGATTGCTTATTTAAGGAGGATTAATTTGTAGGTTTCCCAAATTGTTTGCAGAGTTGGTCTAAATTTTCATTTTGCTACAGATTTTGACAAATTTTCTATCATCAATGAAATTTGTATATTTCGTAAACTTATGAAGCAACTTTTACTATTTGATGTAGTAAAATAATCAGCAAATTAACAGCAAACATAAGGTTATCACAAACATTTGAGAGCCAGAAAAGATTACAGAACAGGCTTGCTATATTTTACTATATCTTTGTTTTGCAGCATGTAGACTCTTACCCTGTGGTGGCTAAAAGTTTACGTGACATTTACAAGAAGAAGCATGATCACTCCCACACTGAGGATAAACCTCATCATTGCTGCGGTATGATGTCCATGGCTGAACAGGGGACAGGTTACCCCGACCTTGATGACCTTATCGCTCACCCACAACCCCTCACATTTACTTTAGGTAATGTTCAACAACAATCTAACACTTTTTCTGGCCACCAGAGGGAGCTCCAAGTTATCTATCATTTCTGCATATCTACTTTAAATCTTGAACTAAAATTATTTTGCTTGCGGCCATGATTTAGTGTTTAGCGCGTGTACTTACTAACTTTACTTAGATGTACTGATCCTACTTTAATGTACCTTTCACTGGATTGAATCTGTCTGTGGAGCATCAGGTACTGTATATGAGTGAGTCTCTGGCATTTGCAGGGGTGGTATTTTATGGGGTTTCCTCTTGGTTTGATAAGACCCCAACCAAACAAACAACTCAAAGAAAATCCTGAGATGGTTTTGTTCATACAGTAGCTAAAGAGGAAGAAAATAAAGCCTGGTACACTGATCTTTCAATACTCCCTTTAGGTTCAAGTGTTCCCTGAAGGTCAGGTATATGAGTCACACACACGAGTCAGAACTGAATAATCTCTAGTCATACTAGTTAAATACTCTTTAATAAAATGTCTAACATCAATCACACAAACCATCTAACCGAGGATTATAAAACACTTCACATTATGGTTGAAGGTTCACAACCATATAACATGTTTAATTACCTTTTCGTACTACATTAAATATCAATCAATAAATCAGTCAATCAATCAGTCACTTAGCCCTCTGGTTAAGGAGAGTATTGTTAAAGTTCCAATGATGATCAATCGATCAATCAATCAATCAGTCACTGAGTCCTCTTGTTAAGGAGAGTATTTTTAAAGTTCCAATGATGATCAATCGATCAAGCAATCAATCAATCAGTCACTGAGTCCTCTAGTTAAGGAGAGTATTTTTAAAGTTTCAATGATGATCAATCGATCAATCAATCAATCAATCAATCATTCACTGAACCCTCAAGTTATGGAGAGTATTTTTAAAGTTCCAATGATGATCAATCGATCAACCAATCATTTTTAATCAAGCCTACATGTATTCATACTGGATTACTTAGCAATGAAGGAACATTAATCAGAATGAAATCAAATCAATCAATTAAGCTTTTTCCAAGTATATTCAGTCTGCAGTCGTAGCTTAGTGGTAGCATGTGCTCTTCCTAGTCCTATTCCAATTTATCAGTCACGGGATTGAGTCCCTCTGTTGTCCATAAGGTATATGACTGGACAATCCATCATCATATAAGTGAAATACCCTTGAGTAGGATGTTTCCCATTTAACAAACAAGCGAATAAATTCTGGATTTCTAACATTGTTACTTAAAATTGATTTATTGTAATCCTGTGAGAGAGCGGGTGGGCCATGGCCCTGCAGAATACTCGGTTGATCATAGGAGGCGAGAAAAGAGGTTGCTTTCTGTTACCCTGGTGTTCGCAGAGCTAAAGGCTAACAGGAAGCAGATTTGGTTGTGATGTTCTGTATTTGTGTCTGTCGTCATATAAGTGAAATACCCTTGAGTACAATGTTGAATACCAATCAAACAAACAAACAAACCAGTCACAGGATTGAGTCCCTCTGTTGTCCATCAGGTATATGACTGGACAATTCATCGTCATATAAGTGAAATAGGACGTTTCTTATTTAACAAACAAACAAATAAATTGTTACTTAGGATTGAAGGAACATTCATTTACCATTGATATGGTACGCTGCACACATTGTACTTGTAAGTGTAACTATTATTAGAGAACATTGTCATCATGTATAAGTGAAATACAATTAAAGGACCCCAATCAATCCATTATTTCAGAATTGCTGAGTATAGAGAGTAATTATGATAAAGAAGCCTGGGAAATGGACGAAGAGGAGAAGAGTGAGGCTATACCACGATTGAGAGAGGAGGGAAATCTCTTATATAAAGAGAAACAATATGAGAAGGCGGCGGAGAAATATGCCAAAGCTATAGGAATCCTAGAACAACTTTTACTTAGGTGAGTCGGTGTTTTGGAGAGAGCTTACTTTAAGTTTGCCATGCTGCTAATCCAAGTAGAATGGCAGCAGAGATCTGACCTGTTTGGGCTGTCCTTGCCTCTGTTTTTTGTCTGCACTCCCCCTCCATTAATGTCAACAAATATAATTAAAATCTTATTTTTATCTGACAAAACATGCTTTAAAAACATGTCTTCAACATTCGAAATGATTATTGTTTGTTTTTGATATTTAATTAGTCAATAAAAATCGATTTAAAAAAAGAGAAAAATATAAAGCATTTGATTGGTGAGAAACATGATGAGGTAGGCATATGGGGAAGAAGTCGTCAGGGAAATCCCCATACAGCTATGTCACAACTTTGGTTGTATACACCAGCACCCCCTAGTAGGAAGATCTTTCACAGATTAATAATTGACACATAGTTGTGTGTTATAATTTAATACAATCAGCTTTATTCAAAACCACAATTATCCACAACAGACCAAAAACTTAAAGCCTGGCGCAGACGAGGCGATTTTTATCGCAGCGACAAAATTGCACCGACTGGAAGGGTTTTTTGTTGCCCGGAGACTTGAGCGCAAACGAGGCGACTATGAGCGACTGTACGCAACAAATCTTCCTGCTGGCTCGACCATATTTCCCTTGACAAAGGGACCGCCATTTTAACTACGGTATTATGTGACAAATATATCGATTCTGATTGGACAATCTGATTTTTTGTCGGCGACAAATGTCGCTGTCAAGCACAGACAGGGTGCCGGGTGGTTGGAAGTAGTTTTCTGTTGCCCTGGTGCTTTCTGAGCTAAAGATCTGTTTGTTATGTCTTTGTAATGTCCTGTATTTGGCCTGTGATGTTTTTGTAATGTCCTGTGATGTCTTTGTCATGTCCTGTATTTGTCCTGTGATGTCTTTGTAATGTCCTATAATAGTCCTGTGATGTTTTTGTTTGTTATTAGTGATTTCCTTCACCCATTGGGCTGACACATCATCATGTGAGTGAAATAACCTTAAGTATGCTGTTAAACCCCAATCAAACGAACATAAAAACCTTTTCAGTGTGGCATAACACCAAAGCATACGATCAAACAAATACTTGGGTAAGCTACACTCTCAAATTGTTGTAGCTCACACTGAATGTGATTTTTTTTCTGCTCTATATTTTGCACTGGTGGAATATTAGTTTTGATTTTTAATCATCATGATGTTTTTCTGGACAACAATAATTACAGTAAACTGTTAACAAGACAAAAACTGCTCTTTCAAAAGTAACATCACATTTAGCAGCCTTGTAATATCATTGTATAGATTTCTGTGATTATCTTTCAGGCCTGTCTTTAACATTGTTGTTGAGGCTGATTTCCTTCACCCATTGGACAGGCATGTCGTCCTCCAGTTAATTTGAGTTAAATAACCTTAAGTTTAGTGCTAAACCCAAATCAAACAAACAAACAAACAATCCAATACTGTCAAAATACACAACCCCCATATTTATTAGATGCATTTGAACACAGTGTTGAACCGGTGACGGAGTGATCAAGAGGTTTGATTTTGCGGGCCGTATGTGGGTTGGTATAGCTGCAACCAGCAGAAGGTCGTGGGTTTTCTGGGTTAATTTACTACCCAGTTTTCCTCCCACAATAATGCTGGCCAAAGATCTGTTATTGGGATTTAATCCTGTTGACCCAACATCGAATGAATAAATAAATAAACATCAATTAATCAATATTCATACATCATTGGATATCATGAACATTGATGATGATTAGCTTTAGCCAATTTTATTGATATCAAATTATAATATACATGTATCTGTGTTTTAGAGAGAAGCCAGGAGATGATCCCTGGGTAGAATTGACCCAGAGGAAAATGCCACTATTGTTGAATTTTTCTCAGTGTAAGCTGTCATTAAAGGATTATTACCCAGTGATAGAGCACACCTCAACAGTTCTACAGGATGACCCAGGTGAGAATGTTACCTGTATTTGATTAGAGAGTATACTCTCTTAGCTTTAAAATCAAGGAAGATTACATTTCCAATTTCATCGAAATACTTGACACTTTGACGGATTTTTTAGTGTTTTGTGAAAAAATATATAAATAGAATTTTTGCATTGGTAAAAGGCCTGGTGACTGAATGGTCTAGAAGGCTGACAGTTAACACTGGTGATTCAGTGCCTGACTCAGAGAGTGGATTATCACTGAAGACGGGCGCATGGCTTGAAGTCCCTTGTACATTTGATCTGATTTAAATATTGCAGGGGACTGATTCAGGTTTTCTCTCAATTTGCCCTAGTATTTAAGTAATGTACACTGTGAAATGGATAATCCGTTGTCATATAAGTGAAGTACCCTTGAGAGTGACGTCAGACCCCAATCAAAGAACATGAACAAAAATACCGCAGTAATGTCAATAAACAATCTCCGACCAAAGGTTAATGATATCAATTATTACTTCAATGATGAGAAAGACAATTTTGTTTGCCAAATTATTAAGATTTGTCAATTTATATTTTAGATAATGTGAAGGCATTGTTTCGCCGGGGTAAGGCCCACATAGGTGCCTGGAATCCAGAGGAAGCTAGACAAGATTTAACAAGAGTTGCGGAACTTGATCACAGTCTGTCCACAACTGTTAAGAAAGAACTTCATCTATTAGATGAAATGCAAAGACAGAAAGATATAGAGGACAGTGCTAAGTTAAAAGGAAAATTGTTTTAATTGTGAATAAAAGACAACCACCTACAGGATGTTGACAACCCTAATATGATGGGCATTTCTCTAACGATCAGTGGTTGCTGATGTTCTATGTTCAGCCCATGCCATTGGGTAACAGGGAATCAAATTATTTTCTCTCTGATCGATTCTCTGACAGACATTCAAAGTTCAAAGGTCAACAGGAAGCTCAGAAAACAGTACATCTTTGGCATGACACATATATATCTCATTGAAAAAGGCACCAAAGGCTAGTTTTCTGGATGGAACCTGTCCTTGAAAGTGGTTTATTGTTTAAAAATATCAGGCTTAATCTGTTGAGGAAACTTCATCTTTCATTCTGGGCTGTGTACAGTGTGAAGTGGACAGTCTGTGTCATATGAGTGAAATACCCTTGAGTACAAAAGTAAACACCAATCAAACAAACAATCATCTTTCATTCTGTGATTGTCCTTGTGTTTGTTGCGAATGACAACAAGGGTGCTTTCCTTCACCCAACTGGCTGGCACACTGTCATATGAGTGAAATAACCTTTCAAAGAGAAAAGTTGAAGTTAATATTGTACACTGCCAGTGGAGTCAAAGGGTGCGAAAATCTTTCACTGGCACTTGTCCATTGGGTGGAAGATCTAATGAAGAGATATTGAGGGTTTTTTTCCTACGTGTAAATTGGTTTAACTGAATTCCCATTGGCACTGTGCAATTTTACAAGGTAACTCTGTGCAGACCTGTCCTGTTACAAAGAATGGCCGAGGTAGGGTCTTTCCTCTGTCGACCAAATTATGTATTAGGAGGGCCAATTTATAAGTTCCCAAATAATTTAAACAGCTGATGTAAAATAGAATTTAACTGCTGATTTTGAAAGGTTTTTGTCAATTCAAACCTCAAATGGACCTGAAATTGTAAAGTTTTGAATTGTTTCTTTATAACTACGTTTATGTTTGAAAAAAAAAAAAAAACGCAAATCAGTTACAATAATATACAAGATACATTAACTTCAAAATTTTAAAGGACAGTTGAAAATACTACAACACTGGCCTTTGTGTGTAATATTATACTAGAAGTTTGGACTAGTTATATCACTTATATTTTTGGGGTGTTGAAGAATACTCCCTCAGTTTCCTCGGTTGATCGTAAGAGGTGAGAAAAACAGGTTGCTTTCTGTTGCCCTGGTGTTCGCAGAGCTAAAGGGTAACGGGAAGCAGATTTGTTTGTGATGTCCTGTGTTTGTGTCCGTCAACATATAAGTGAAATACCCTTGAGTACGATGTTAAACACCAATCAAACAAACAAAACAAACTAATCCTACTTCTATGTTCTGTTCATTTGTTGGAGTCCATCTGTAGACCCTTTTCGTATATGAGTGAGTCACAGGGTGTGGCTCCGGCAAAAATAGTTTCCTCTCAGCTTAGCACTGTATTTAACAGTGTAAAATGTACAATCCATTGTCATTTGATTGAAATACCCTTGAGTACGATGTTAAACCTGTTCTCAAAATTGTCAAATAAAAAATAAGCCAAATATGGCAAACGTCAGTTCATCACATAAGTGAAATACCCTTGAGTATGCCATAAAACCCCACTCATTCCATCCATTTTGTGTTTTTAGCTGCGACTGAGCAGCTCTATATCTCACTCTTGTCCGGCGGTCCAACTTTCCCTCATGACGAAGTGAACAGGATAGAAGCCAAACCGCTTAAGATAGAGACTTGGAATGCAGCTTAATATAATGCTACACTAAACTTCTATTGGAAATGGGATCATTTCGAACAAATTTCAGGTTTCCATGGCAACAAATATGTCCACATCTGCCACTTTTTTTTTTACATGACCACGTGAACAGGATAGAAGCTAAACCGCTAAAGATATAGAGTTCAAATTTGGAATGCAGCTTAATATAATGCTAAACTAAATCCTATTGCACTCATTCTGACCAAATTTCAGATTTCCATGGCAACAAATATGTCACTTTTTTGACATAAGGATTGAACATCATAGAAGCTAAACCACTTAAAATAGAGAGTTAAAATCTGGAATGCAGCTTAATATGATGCTGAACTACTTAAATATCACATTTTGCAATGCTTAAGGACTCTACCACTAGTCAGGAGTAAAAAATGCGACTCTTTTCGTGGCTTTTGCAGGTATTTCCAAAGGACGATTATATTAACATCATATATATTTAGAAAGCTGATGATTTCAAGATTCTAACCATAATGTTATATTATGATTCATTTTATTTTAAAATGGCATTAATAAAGAAAAACGCCAAATAATTTTTTAAAATGGACCCTTGTTTGTAACTGAGATTTTTTTTTTTTTTTCCGAACTTGCATGTCTGTGTGGACAAGTATTTAAACTAAAATACCGTCACAGGGGTTTTTCTAAATAAAAGTTAATTTTTCAACAATTGAAAAAAATGTGTAATAATTAAAATTGGCCTTCAAAAAAATATTTGATATTTATTTTAAAACGAAAATCAATATCCAAAAACAGCATGTCGGTTTTTTTAGATAATGAGTTCAAGATTGTCTGTGCCAAATTTCAAAGACTTTGTGCAAATAGTTTACGAGAAATAAACGATTTAAATGATAAAAATCAAGAAAAATGAAAGCTGTGAAAACAGCCTAAACGTACATGTATGTAAATGATTAAACTCTGGATTGTTTTAAGATTACTCCAATAAATGTAATATTTGTTTGTTTGATTTGGGTTGAATGTTGTACTCAAGGGTATTTACTTATATATGACGACGTGTTAGCCCAATGGGTGAAGGAAACCACCCTCGCACCACTGGCAACAAACAAAGACAGGACGGGAGTAATACAGGACGACAACAACAGGACACAATACAGATCAACTTCCTGTTCCCCTTTAGTTCTGAGAGCACCAGGGCAACATGAAGCTTCCTCCAACCGCCCGCAATAAATTTAAATTAAATTTAATAAACATGTTTTTTTTTAATTGAATGAAAAGGAGAAATAGAGTTTTATCTATTGCATTCATTTTTTTAATACATCATTTTAAAACAATGTCTTTAAATGGCAGTTTTAACTGCGAAATTTGAGTGACATTGGCATCAGAGATTCATGACTATCAGTAGGAGTCCTGCTGGGGGCATGTTTGTTTGTTTGATTGGGGTTTAACGTCGTACTCAAGGGTATTTCACTGATCTGACGATGTGCCAGCCCAATGGGTGAAGGAAACCACCATCAACACCACTGGCAACAAACAAATACAGGACGACAACAACAGGATGCAATACAAACACCACAAACAGATCGGCTTCCTGATTGCTGGGGGCATGAGTAGTCAGAATAAATGTGTTGGTCAAAATGTGTTGGTCGAACCAAATGACATGTTATAGCGATCGCTCTCAAATAAAATGGCTTGAGCTTTACGCTTTTTGTCTGTGGATCAGTTTGACAAGCAGACACTGTGATTACAACACAACACATCTCATAGTTGTATTCTTTTCGAATTCTGAAAATACTGTAAGTGAGGAAAGTGGATTAAAACAGTGTCTATTTTAATACATACATTTTTTTTTATCGGACAAATGTCCGAGATACAGAAAAAAGTTGTCGGACTTGCCCATATTTTGTTGGAAAAGGCCGGCATTTAGATAAAGATATGTCTATCCTGTGACAATACCCCATGTGAAAGATGGTACACTTCTAGTGTGTATTCTGTGGAAAAATCACATGTTAAAGGCAATTCTTGTGTATATCACATGGATATACATAACATGTTAAAAAGAGTTCATACATGTACGTTTACAATTTTTATGTATATCCCGTGGAAAATTCAAGTGTTAAAGACATGTTCAATTCTGTTGTATATCATGTCGTAATTATTTGCATATATATGCTCTGATTATCCATATGGTCACCATGTGACAGAATCTCATCATTTCTACCATTTTTGCCCACTAGTTAATGAATTGCAGAATTTGGTGAAATGAAAGTTTTATTGAGAGATACATGTAGCTGTAGTACAATTTTCAGTTAATCAGTGATTTTTTCTCGAACAATGTTCATGTTCACAAGACATAGATATGAATATAGAAAAATTATGGAATGCAAGCCATTTTGTTTTATGGAATTTGGGCTATCATGGCAAATAAAGCAGTCAGTGAGAGTATTGATACATACTCTTTTCTTAGCTGTAATATTTCCCGGTTTCTCTGTGAGAGAATCCATATCTTCTGGACTGTCAGAATCAGCCTCCAAGTCTCGCTCCAAATTTAAACAGACTCCTTGTAGGATAACATCTTTGTATAAACTGTAAATTTCAGGTCCAATTCTCCGACACAACGCACCTAACACTTCACCTGGAAAATGGTGAGAACACAATACTCATAAAAGTAGTTTCGATGACAGAAGGTCATTGGCACCTTCAAAGTTGATAAGATATTAAATAAGGCTGGTTGTGGTCCATAAGCATATTATATTTTCAAAAGTAGAAAATAGTATAAGACACATGTAACCCTTATTTCTATATATATATGAGAGAACATTCATGAGATGATTCATCATTAATTCTATATTATATATAATAGGAGATGATTCATCATTATTTCTTTATATATAACAGGAGATGATTCATCATTATTTCTATATATAACATGAGATGGTCTATAACATGTTTGTTTCTTTGTTTGATTGGTGTTTAACGTCGTACTCAAGGGTATTTCACTTATATGACGACGGACAGAAATACAGA
>JARFOD010136575.1:0-13396 GCA_031763545.1 Mopalia muscosa
AAAATTTTATTTTTATTGTCACTTGAGAAAGTCCTGACTTTAGCACTAAAAATGTTCAGGGTCCGATTGCTCAAAGCCCTGGTAGTCTAACAGCCAGTTAGATGACGCTGCATCACAAAGAAATGGACGTCACATCATAATAGAATTTCATTGTTACGCTACGTCCTGTAACTGACTGTTAACTTAACTGATCTTTGAGCAACCGGCCCCTGGTGGAGTAACTCAAGGGACTATGAAGCTTCCTAAATACTGTATTGTTTACACTTACACATAAAACAGAATTTAATTACATGCTACATTTATATTATTTTTCATCACAGATTTATCTGATCTTAAACAATATCTCTACTGAGGGATAAAACAAGTCATTCTGGCTTTATTCCTGCCAATAATTTGTCCATTTAAATATTCTTGATTTAATTTGCGGAAAATTAAATAATAAAGAGTGAATGTTTTAATTAATTTTTTCAAAAAATTGTTAAAACAATCTGCATCCAGGAGATTCTTATTTATTATTTCTACAGGTTCCTATCCCGATTTTATCAGACCATAGACCCCTTTGTGTCCTGATCTTAACACAAGATATTATGTAAAAAGTTGTACTTGGGCTTACATTATTTTTCGGCGCCCATACGTTTTCAGGTAGCAAATTGACTCTAGAAACATTGCTTACATAAATTAGAACTAAGATTGACACGTCAAAGTGCCAGTTCTTTTGATAACTAAGATTCAGTGGATATTTCAAAACATTTCTTTTTCTTTTGGTTAATATTTCTTACAGAGAGGGTAACAAACACAGCTCCTACACAGAAGGGAAAGCCTTTACGCATACAAAAGCAAAATCTGAATTCTAAACAATTTAACATTACCAATATATAATAGAAAACTAGTCCAACTCTTAAAATACTATTTCTTATTTGACTGGATTATTGTAGACAAAAACAAACAAAATGTATTGGTATATGAGCCGTGAATAAAATTTTAATTTTATTTTAATTTTTCAAAAATATTCCCAACTTTTTTTTATCACAAGTATAATACAAAAAATCAAGTTAAAAATTTTAATTATAATTTATAACATTTTAATTCACAAATATGTTCTGCATTTCAAAATAGTTTTGAGTAATAAAGCAACTCAGAATATAAACAAGAACATAAACAATTTTGAATAATGTCTTCCCTCTAAAATGCACCAAATCATTGCTCATTTAAAAGTATACTTTTCTTTAAGTCAACATGAGTACCATTTTTAATGAATTTTCTCCAAATACCATGCTTAATTTAAATTTTCTACTTTCCAGCAAAAAAAAAAACCGTCATCAATCAATTCAGCCAATGAAATGCATTTTTACATGAG
The DNA here is from genome assembly GCA_031763545.1 of Mopalia muscosa. Lineage (NCBI taxonomy): Eukaryota > Metazoa > Mollusca > Polyplacophora > Chitonida > Mopaliidae > Mopalia > Mopalia muscosa. The sequence goes on from JARFOD010136575.1 coordinate 1,358, forward strand.
TTCACGGCCATTTATATTAATTACATCATAGTTTCAACTTGCACCAATCAAAGCAACCGATACAAATTTATGTTTTTAAAAAATTATTTTGCATCAAACACACTAGACCTTTTACTTGCAACTGTTAACATGAGCCAATCAAAATAGATCTAGATGGCAGTCTGGACCAATCAAAGCACCTGATACAAATTGATATTTTATCCATCTTCACCAATCCCACTAGGTCCTATTAACAATGGTCATGAGGAAAATATTCAAGTATTTCTTTTGCACAATCATAGCTCAACTATGGCTTCTAGAGAACTGATGGATGGATATCAAATATCTGCTACCACCACATTTATCTCCCCTTCAACAGGGTGAGATGATCAAAGTTAGGACGAATATCAACCACTTCACAGATTTCGAATCATCGATGTCAACAGACACTGACACGATCAAACATTTCAACCTCTGAATAACTTAAAACTGTTTAACTCAGTTCTCTGATCAGCTGTCTCATAGCCCATTATATAGTATTACAGCTAGTAAAATAACCTGAATATATGGTCATCAAAATTGACTTTTCTGTCTCATTTTCTGGGCAGGGGGTTATGTCAGGCTGGTACTGCAGATTTATAGGATTTACAAAACCACAAGGATTATCTCCCCTTGATAGCACTTCCTTGGAGAATGAAATCAGTAACATAGATGTCTGTCAATCTCGTTTTGAATGCCCACGATTCCACCTCAGGAATGGTTCAATCTGGATACATGTTTTAACTGGATGAAGCACAGGGATGAAATCCCACACTTTTACTTCTGGGATAGGTCAAGCTTGATTAACAACCATTCAGTCACACAGTTACAGGTCAGGTATACATGTAAACATAACACAAGGCTTTATGGATTACAACTTCTAGTTTATTAACAGTTTATTAAAAGTTGTAATCCATAAAGCCTTGTGTTATGTTTAGTACATCATCTTCTAAATGCCTCTCAAACAAGGTATACATGTAGTTCAAACTCCTAGCTGATGGGGAAAAACCAAGTGCTCTTCTATAGACATTCTAAAATATAGTCGATTCTACTTCAGACGTCCAGACAGGGACTCTTTAAGATACACCCTGCCCATCTTGTTTTGCACTTCTTTTATTTGCTGGACTGTGGCTGATAGGTCACCCCAAATATTGGTGGAAATTAATGTGCGATGACCTGGCAATGCCTTACAAGAGTCTTACTCTCGTTCACTATAGAAACTCTCACAAGAACATGATTGTTCCACAGGGTGCCTACAAAACTCCCAAGATATTTCATAATCAATAGATTGATGGATTGGTGATTATGCTGTGTTTTATGGTATTTCACTTATAACGGCAGTTTGCTTCAAACAAGTGGACAGCAACACACCCGTAATATCAACTGTAATTCACAAAGGCTCTGTGGGAATATTAATGTTCCTCCATAGCTAACAGCATAAAACTACTCCAATTCTACTGCCCTTAGCCAGTGGGCCACAATCTGATGAGATCTTGCCCTTGTAGAGAAGCTAAGGTTTGTGGTGTGTCTGCCTTGACCCAGTCACAGGGAACATCAAATGGCATAGAATATTCTTCATGTATGTCCCCCAGATCAGAACAGGTTACTATGGCAATGGCCAGCAATCAGATCTCACTCCATGTTCAACCTCCGACCCCTTTCAGCTTAGATACATGTAAGATCAACAACCCCTAACAACATGCAATTAATATCTGTTCACTTATCTCTGACAGTTAATCTTTAACACGAGGAAAAAATAACAGTTTCAATAAGCTGACATCCGTGTGCCAGTGGGATTACCGAAATCTTTGGAAAGTACATAACCCCTAAATAAAACAACCCACACTGTGGTAAAATATAGTAACTTCCCTTGAATAGAATAGCACCTGGCGTTAACAGTGTGCATTAGGACACAATGGAGCTATCAGCATAGGCAGCTGACACACGACTGTTGCACCGATCTATAGCACTCAGTTGAAGGAATTGTTGTTGTTGTTCCTCAGGGATTAGCTGGCCTAGAGCTGCAAGGGCATCAAAATCACACTGTTGGGTACTGTCATAACCTGTTCAAATAAAAACAGAAAGCAGACATATTGAACACCAGTGATAGAAAGAAAAATAGATAGTGAAAGACAAAATTATGCTGAATTGATATATTTACTCTTGAATTGGCCAGGAAAATATCAACTTTAATCAATATGATTAAAACTGGATCTAACTTAGCTTCATGTTGCTCTCTTGGCTAGTGGGCAACAGAAAGTTAGTCTTTCTTATGATCACACCTGGAAACAATGTCTAATTTCTCACAAACACAAAACATACGACCACAAATATCTGTCCAAACGCTACACAAACCCCATACATTAATTTCAAAAGTTCTCCCCAAGATAGAGAGTTGTACTAAAACAAGGCTTATATGGTTGTATGCTTTTCCAAAGGTATTTAGGATGTCTTTGTATGGCATTTTGTGATTGACCTGTTTTGTCTAACTCTTCCCTACTTGAATACAGTGCAAAACCCAGAGGAAACCTCTTAAAAAGAAACCCTTTGACTGCAGCAGACATGTCGTGCTACTCATCATAGCTGCCTCCATCCGTGTGAATACAGACATCCTGTAAACCACTGGTACCCTTTTATTAATTCAAACAAAATGTACAAACCTGCTCCATTGGAAAGAGCTCTCTGCATAAACTCATTTGGTAAACTCGCCAAGTTCTCTTCAAAAGTTGGAATTGGAAAAAGATTGGGAAATCCTCTCATACAATGGCTGCCAATGTTGTTGTTGATAAAGTTTGTTTGACGTTGTTGATAAAACTGTGGTGTCACACCTTTCAAAATAAATATATTAAGAATATTTATATAAGAGTATTTTTAACTTTTAATATGGATTTGATGGCTCTTTGATATGACATAATAAATATGTTAAAAATTTGCGTACATGTATTCAGGCCCATATTGACATAGAAATGTTTGAAATTCTTTGTACCTAAAACAAATTTGAATTCACTATTGAACACTTATCAGCTAAAAATTTAATTTGATAACCTGAAAATGTCCGTTGGATTTTACTTTTGTCAATCCCTGAAATAATTTGACTTGGTCCAGAACATATTTCCTTAGCCAGAGGATAATGAACCAATTTGAACAGGGTATCTAGTAATTGATGTAATCCCCGTTTGAGTCCATATATCCCATGATGCACAGTACCTACATCCAATCACCATTCAGCCAGAACATACCTTGTGTATTTCCATCTGGTGAATAATTAATTTGTGCTGCCCCCTGTTGATAGTTATATGGTGGTGGGGGAGGTAACTGGTTACCAGTATACTGTGGAAGTCTGTTGTAAAGTGAATGTGGCATTGGGCGTCTGTTTGCTGTTAACATCTGAGGTGGGACTGGGGAAAAACCACTGCATAAAAACAACAAAATACTTTAGTTTTAAATAAAAATAAAAAGTAGGAGTGGCTTACAGAGAGATTATTTCTTAAATAAACTGTTCATGTTTATGATGCCAAGATTAATAAATATATAGCTTTGAGCATCGGGTTTCAAGACAACAGCATCATAAGACAAATTCTTACTCAGGTAAATGTCATTTATTCCAAATTTACTCCTATCTGAAGTACTTTATCACAAAATTATTCGGCCAAATTGTCATGAAAATATTGCCAGAAATCTATCCACTAAGCCACAGCCATGGTCCCTTACAAGATTCGTTTTGAACAGATCAAACTGAGTACGCTAACTGGAGCAAGGCGCTTTTCCTATTTCAGAACGTGTATATGGTACATTTAGTTTTTAATTCTTAGGTGTCTATACATTTTTTCAAGGCACATAACATGCTGATTAATTTATTATCTGGAGCCCTGCACAAATGTTCCTCTGGTGCAAGATGAAGAAAGCATAGTTGTGCTTGGAACACAATACCCTTAGCTAGAGAACCCATCACTAACACGACAAATACTGACCTTTCATTGACCTCATCAACCACACTGAGGCTAGTCCCTGTGTTCATTGGACTGCCTTGCATACTGACAGGTGATTGGTGGCTGCTTATGTTTGAAGACCCGCCTCCTGTTGTCGTGCCGCTTCGACTGGAATGTCCACTAGAGAAACTCATAACTGAAATAAAACAATTTGAAAATTTGAAAACTGTGCTCTTTCCAGGGTAAATACAAAGTTTGAAAGAAAATATGAAAGTGTAAATTCTAAGATAGAAAGATGTGCTTGTTATCCATCAAAATAGGGCTTGTATTGTTTGATTGTTTGCTTGAGGTTCAATGTTTTACTCATGACTTTTTCACCCATATGACAATGGATTGATAATTTTTCACTCAGCCTTACTAAAATATGGTTAAAAACTGGCCAAAAAACCCCATGCGATAACCAACTCTACGACTGTCAGAGCCACATCCTGTGACTGCCTAATATATGATATACCTGAGGTGAACAAGGTGCTAACATCTGAACTATGTCCGGTGGGCAATAGGACACATAAGCCTCCTACCCTTGTACTTGACTTCCAGGTGCATCTATGAAACTCTATGGTTACAATTTGAATAGCAGTTTGTTTGTTTTTTATTTAGGGTTCAATGCCGTACTTCAGGCAACATGTATGTCACTCACATGACGGTGTGCCAGTCCAATGGGTGAAATAGACTGACATGTAATTCACAGACAGCACAAACAGATCAGCTTCATGTTGCCCCCTTAGCTCTGAGATCACCAGGACAACATGAAGCTCTCTCCAAACTTCCGCCCCCAAATTATACCCTTCTGGCCTAAAATGTTGAAATAAAAAGAAAAAACCTACATAAATTCAAATGTAAAACAACTTTTTACCCTATTTAGAACCAGTCTAAATCTTTTTCCTCGGTTGTTTTATCAGCAAAATGTAACAAATGAATTCTGAAGTAAAGTACATGTATATGATTGCTGTGGTTGTCTACAGTTCTCTACTTAAACATTCTGGTGCGTAAAATTAATGGAGAACAAAAACTCCTCAGTCAATGAAGGACTAATACTAGTAATACTGCATGTGTTTTCTTTTTTCTCAAATGATGGCATAAATTCTGTCAATTAAACACAAGTATTTCCTATTGTTGGCCAGTGTCTAACCTAGGATTTGCCATCTGCCTGTCAGAAATCCATATTCTGAAAAATTCTGTTAAATTTTCAAATATCCTATCTTTCCTATGTTAAAATTCAGAAATTCTGCTTGTCCCTTTAACTATTTCTAGAAATCTCCCATCTCAAATGACGGGTGGACGAGTCGCTAGCTTAGACTGTGTAAATGGCAGTTTGTTGAGGGATGACGTTTCAATGTTAATGTAGGTAACAATTTGAAGTCAAAGTTAGCTTTAGAACAACCTACAGGTACAGTTACAAGTTTACTGACAGTTTTATGTGTTCTGTTTAGCCGCGTAATTACATATGTAAAGATGTCAAATATCGGTCATTCCCTGATGAACAGTCCCTTTGTTGAATACAAAGCCAAAAAAATAACAAATGTGCCATCTATGAGACAAACACGATAGTCCCAGTTAAACCGTTATTTGCTGAAATCTTTATGCTTCTGTGGTCAAAAGATCTTGCTCATAAATTGTTGGAACTCAATGAACCATTCTCAATAGAGTGGCACGTTTATGATGGAATAATGGATATAAAATTACTGGATGTCTTTATTACTGGGTTGAAAAGTCTGTAGAACTTTTATGTTTGTTTGCTTGGAGTTAGAAAAATATTACTAGTCTAAGTACAATCCCACTTAAAAAATATAAAAAAATATTCTTAATTTTGTTTGGGAATTCAACAGATTTTATTGATTTTATTTCAGAATTTCAAACAATTACTCTTAATTATTTTTTCTAGGAATATTTTTCCTCTGGTTTTCTTGGTAAATTGTTTGTTTGTTTGAATGGGGTCACACGTCGTACTCAAGGGTATTATACTTATATATCATTATATCGACAGATTGTCCATTAAAAACTGTTCCTAGCTTTATAAATAAAAGTTGAAACACCAAGAGCCCCCCCTCCCCTCCCTAACCCACCAATGGTGGGGCCACAGCACATGATATACCAGATGTCAACAGACTATCCACAATCTCAATAAGTTCTTGTGAAAGGCTGTCTAAGGTTGAAAAATAACATCAAAGTTTATTTACATGGTATAGATTTTAAGGTCATATATGTTTTATGTTTACAAATACTCTACGGCCAAAAAAATGTCCATTTGTGAAATGTATCGGCTGTTTGTGAGGTTTGTTGGGTACATTCAAATATAACAAGTTGTAGAGAATTCCACAACCATAAATTAACTGTTCTCTACGAGCATTAAATCACAAATCAATCCCATTGACCTAGATCATGGCCACAAGACAGGAGTGAACAAACACACAGAAAACAGAAGTGTTAAAGTACAACAGAACAAAATGGGTATAAATATCCATTTGTCTGTAACGGCCACCAATCTACAAATGACCTTAAAGAAGCAGATTTCTTAAAAGTTAAACAGGACAGAAAAGGACTACAACAAATGAATGCCATACAAAATTAAGATTATGTTTGATGATTTCATACAAGTTAAATTTGTTTAGCTGCTACATGTACCTGAAAAATATGCTGCATGTGTCATTTTCTTTGGGGGCATCCAAGTTTGACCAAACCTCTTCTCTAGAGGAGGTGAGAATGTAAATGATACCTAACATTAACATTCTCACCTCCTTGTAGAGGAGAAGTTTGGTTAAAAATTCATGTTTTACAACATGTGTTGTCATATGCTGTATTCATTTTCACATGGCAACTAAACAAATTTAATTTGTATGAAATTATCAAATATAATCTTAATTTGTTTATGGCACTCACTTGTTATATTCCTTTTCTCCCCCTTAAAGTATTTTACAGGAAATTTATGTTTTTTATTCACATGGCAGTGTGCCAACCCAATTGAAAATGAAAACAACCCTAGACATTACTCGGAACACTAAATGATGAATGAGCTCTGAGTATAAAAGAAAGTCATGTTACGTAAAGTAGGCCTGGATATTTAACAAGTCCTTTTAAAGCCAATAATAATTAATTTTAAACAAGAGAACATTTAAATTTTATCCTTATTTAAAACTTCTTCTTGCTGTGTCTTATTTAGTTATTAAGGTTTCTGCAAACAGATTCTAATTTAGAACATAATACAATAACTATTCCATTGATTTCTTAATGCACATGTTCCTTTCATTTTTAATTGACTTGTAGCATAGAATTTTAAATTGTAATGTTAAATTTAATAATTAAAAAAAAAAAAATGGTTCAAATTGTTTATAAATCAGGTAATGAACTTACCAGGATAAATGTCGCTAGCTGTGCCTGGGGCTGACCCATGGGGTGACCGCCCAAGTCCACTGTCACTCTGTTCCATTGGTGATGCATCTTGTCTCGCCGCAATCGCTTGTATCGTCAAACAACTGTTCAAAATATCAGGAGTAAAGTCCGTCTCTTCTTTAGTCTTCAACTAAAAATAATAAAACAATTATTTTTGAAACCTGTTATCAAACTGTAAATTAGGTAGAGAAAATATACATCAAACATGCAATGATGTCACAAGACTCATAACCTGATTATCTGATTGGGGCACTGTACCTTTTTCCGCTGTTGTTGCTCTCTCTGGCTGTGATTTTTAACATGTTTTCTTAATGAACTAGGGTCTGTGTATCTCTTGTTACAGCCAGCTATTTGACAAGCATAAGGTTTCTGGAAAAAAATAAAAAACAAAAAAAAACATATTAAGATTATCAATAATCTGCAAATTTATACACTTTAATATTCACCTTACTCCTCAAAAGCCTACAATTGTACCCTAAGAATTTGTTTGGTTCCGTTTGATTATTCGACTAGTAAGGTTGGGTGGTGTTCATGGTTTGGGTGGTGTTTATGGCTATGCTATTCCACTCATATCATGGCATTTTACTTCAACATTAAATAGCCATAATACAACCATAAATGTAAAGCTTTTGCACTGTTAGGAAATTAATATTCCTCCAGCACAGAAGACAATAGGACTGAGAACAAACTACAGTTAGCCAGACGGAATTTTATGCTGTTCTTAAGGGTATTTCTCTCATATGACGGGACATCAGCCCAATGGATGACATAAACCACCTCAGATTTGACTGGCAACAACAGAAAAGGTAAAAAAAACAAAGAGGCAACAATAAATCTGCGTATTGTTTTTCCTGCGCTTTGAGAGCAACAAGGAAACATGAAGCTCTTGACTAATCATCCAAAACAAAGTATATAGATGATATACAGTGGGAGGCATCATAACCCATCAGCTTCCTGTTAACCCTTAAGTATGGGGGCAACAGGATTGTTTGTTTGATTAGGGTGTAACGTCGTACTCAAGGGTATGGGGGTAACAGGAATCTCCCTCCAACCGCCCATGTCAGAGGTATGACTTCATACTATAATTATCCAAACATGCCAAGGGTTGCGACTTCAATGCATTACATAAATTGTTGGTTTTGCCAAACTGAAGGTTGACAGCACCACAAGCATCCATCATTGAATGGGATAGATTTTAAATAGATTTTAAAGTCTTTCAATAATATTAATGTGCTGTCTATAATTTTGTATTTCCTTTTCCTTATCGGCTTATCACTTAGTCATACTACAGTACCGGAACTGGGCCAGGCTATGATTGGAATGTAACCCCTTTATAAGCCTTTGGAATATTAGAATGAAATTATGCATTCAATCAGCTAGTCAGAGGGGCACTAAATGGGTATAGATTTAAATGAACAGTTGGTACAATAATGGAATGTTTTATTAAGACACAATACACAAATTACCGTATCTAAGTGTGTGCGCTGATGTTTGGCTCGATCCGAGGAGTTACTGAAGGCCTTAGAACAGCCTGCGTGAGTACAGAGGTATGGTCTCTCTCCAGTGTGAGATCGTAGGTGTATCTTCAAATTCTCTAACCGAGAAAACGCTTTTGTACAACCTTCAAACTGAAAAATAAAAAAAAATAAAAAATGATACATAGAATATATTCAATGAGAACTGTTTTCTCAAATAAACCAGCGATGTTATGATAAAATGGTTAAAGTTGATAGAGGTGTTAGGTGATTTTGACACCTTAAAACCTGGATATGCAGCAATGTGATGCGAAAGAACTAATGGCAACTGATCACAGCTGAGCATTTATATAATAACACTAACTGCAGCAAATCACCAGGACCTGGATACAACTAGTTGATCGATGTCACAGAAGACCTTATGTCACCAAATGTTGGCTCGTGTCAAGACCCAATTTCAATTACTTGACTGTCACATGTCATCCTGCTGCATACGTCTGGTAGGTTTAAACTATAGGGAAGATGAGCTTGTGATGTGTTAACTAAATCTATTGGCTGGTGTATGTAGGTGTAGACTTAGACACAAGATCACTTTTATTATTATGGCAATTGTGATTGCTTGGAACTTTTCATGATGATTTTGTGAAATTTAGAACAAGCAAAATAATCTGGAACTGGACAGCAAAACAAAAAACATTCTAAGTCACAAATTTCATGCAAATGGTTGATTTTCAAAAGCATTCTTTGAACAGTTGTGAGTAATTTTTGATATTACCTGGCCTTTGTGTTTTCTTATTTTCAAAATTAAATAACACTGGCATTGTATTTCCTGTTTTTTTGCCTTGTACAAATAGAATTGCATATTTTAATATTTTCTGTTCTGTAGTATTTCAAGTGTGATGCATATTTGTGTATTCAACATAAATTAGATGTCAAAACACTCTAAAACACACAGACACATAAAGCCAAGTTTGATAAACAAAACTGTACCAATTTCTCCCCAAGATATGAGACAAAGTCAAACTATAGTTGTCTGGGGCTAGAAGTTTTCAAGTAGGGTTAAACAATTGCTTTGTGTGAGTGAAGTATCCTTAAATACAACAGCTACACAAAGAAAACAAACAGGAAGAAAACCAGTTCAGGTGAGACTGGAGCAGTGAGTGGAACCTCTCTTGTACACCTGGCCAGACATCAAGTCTTAGGCAGTTACATTGAGATAAATCTAGAAGATTGATGTACCAATGTATCAGTCTACACACACATCAAAAACACCATATCTATTTTAATCCCAAAAGTAAAAGACCATGAAATGTAAGCAACTTTAACTATGCCTTGGTTAATATATTGTTGGTAGATATCTAATATAAACATAAGTCACATTGAAGATGTTTCTAATTTAAGCCCCACCTGTCGCCGGGCCTCTCACTGAGAAATTTGGCTGGCTATAAACAGTTTGACATTCGGCAGTCATGGTTATATGATCATAATAGTATGAATATGAGTAGTTATGCAGTTAGGAGTTATGTCCCTTTGAAACACCAGGTCATTTTATGTAATGACTTTACAGCAAATGAGGATACCTTGACTTTTCAAGTGGTCAATATATAGAAAATTGTATTTATAATTGTCTCTGTCGCTGATTGGGTTCCTTTTTGATTGGGGTTTTTGCGTTCAACTCAATAGTATTTTACTTAGAACTTAAAAAAAATGCTGTGTTTCCTCTAACTACCTGAAAAAAACTGTGCAAAGCAGGCAGGATTTTAAATTTTTTGTTGTCAATTTTTTTTATTTTTATATAGACATACAAAATAGTAGATATTAAATAAAACTGATACAGATGCTTGGATGACCGAAAAACATTACAGAAAAACAACTTTGCTATCGAAATATGCCGATTTGTGAAGATTTGAATTTTTTTTCTCAAAAGCCAATAAAAACATGAGACTCTGAGCTATTTTGTAGGGTCGGTCGGGCAGAGGAAACAATACTTTTTTTAAGGCCTTATATAACGATGGATTGTCCATTTCACACTGTTATTTGCTTAAATAAGATGGACTCTTCTACTGATGCTGTTCATCCAAAGCAGACCAGTCTATTCAGGGAATTTTCATAAACAAAAATAACAAGAATTTTGATGTTTTAGAGCCTGCCACATATTATGGTTATGATTGCATGTATTGGACATGTTTATGAATTCAACATAAAACTGCCATATCTACCTGAATCGAATGGTACTTTTTTACTTTAAATCAGAGTAAAGGTGAGATGATTGAAATCTTTATAAATTAAAAAAAATGAAAACCATCCAAATCAACAGAGTTTGACTTAGAACATGTAGGCCAATTAGAAACACTCTTATATAGAGGTAGCTTGTGTCAACAGGTGTCACAGTGAAGGTAGGCTGTTTTTTTATTCTGTGAAGTTTATCAATAGAACTTCCTGGTTATGACATTTGATCCAGAAATAAAAATAAAAAAAGAGCATCAACATTAGCTCAAAGTTCAGACAAGTATATCTATTGATTCCATAAAGAATTTTTTATAGTTTGAAATTTAAAAAAAATAAAAGAAAAAAAGAAACAATTATTGAAAAGAGATGAGAGCTTGAATTAAAATCTAAATGATTGGGTGAATATATTTTGTTACAGAAGTTATAGTAGTTTGATGAGAATATTTTGGTTTTTGAACTAACCCAAATGTTGAGAATGCCCCAAAAAGAAGGTTTTAATTTGAATTGATTGCTTTTTTACGCTATGCTTAAGAGTATTGTACTTATACACTTAGGATAACAGTGTATTACATCCATAATTAACACTAGAAGAATCAAGATGTGAAGTGTTTTCATAATGTTGGAAAGTTAATTTTCCTCAAATTCTAAGTAAAGACAGCATTGATATTCTACAACTGCCCTTAGCCAGAGGGCATAATATGGAGTAGAAAACTGGACAAATGGCTGTAGAGAACTATAAATTTTGTTCTAAGTTTTAAAGCTAAAAAAAGACAAAGCAGAGCAGACTGGCAGATTCATCACAATTCTTTTGGCTATCAGATAAATAGTAAATTAACCCCATGAATTTGTTTCAGACATATAAATAATAATAATAATAATAATAATTTATTTCAGAAACAAAGTTCCATAGATAGTTAATACAGATGTAAATACAGTGT
>JARFOD010136586.1:0-13395 GCA_031763545.1 Mopalia muscosa
TATGGATTGGAATATGGTCGTTTTTAGTGACGAATCCAGATTGACTTTGCACTTCGCTGATGGGAGAGTAACACGATTATGCCAGACCTCATACGGCCAATTTAACGCAGAATTTTCTTCGGAATCCTGGAGTCAATGTCATGGAGTGGTCCTCAAGGTCTCTCGACCTTAACCCCATAGAACATGTATGGGATGTGTTGGGCAGAAGACTCGGTCAAGTAAGGAACCCTCCACAGAACTTGCAGGAACTTGTTGCCATGTTGGTTCAATTATGGCGACGCATCCCCCAAGCTGTGTTCTGACGCATCATTCAATCCACGAGGAGACGTTGCGTCGCAGTTGTGAACGCTCATGGAGGGCTTACGCGCTATTGAAAATCATTTCATCAAGTTGAAACTTACTATTTCTGTTGGAACTGGTTACATTATGAACATGATTTTTATGGTACACCGTCCTTAATGGGTATAAAATGGATTTTAATCAATATTTAAAACCACTTTTCTTGTATATTCAACTTATCGACATCCAAATGGGTGTGAAGTTTATTTTTTGACTGAGTTTTGGCGGTGAGAAATAATTTTATATTAGGCGTTCTGACTTTATATTTTGGGTTAAGAGCCTTTTTATATTATATGTCAAACTTTTTATATTCCCGCTGATTTTATATTACACATCATTTTTTATATTACACATCGATTTTATATTACCGGTTCATTTTATATTACACATCATTTTTTTATATGACACATCGATTTTATATTACACGTCGTTGTACAAGAGCGCTTTGTTGTTATTTTTAAATGCAGTTTCTTTGTTATCAGTGTCAAAGCCTTTGCCTGCACGAGTGGAGGTTGCAGTGAAACTGAATATGTTGGTGGCTATACAACCAAAGGTACATGTACAATATGCACTGCTATTATTCAACAAATAATGTAGGAGACTGAGGGCGATATGGCGGTTTATGGACTGGTCAGTCACCCACAAAAAGTTATATGGACCGAAGCGAAGCGGTGACTGACCAGTCCATGCACTACCATATGGCTCTCAGTCTTCTACATTATTTGTTATATTATACCAAATTTCTTGTTGTGAAATAATACTGTTAAAGTATGTTTAAACACAAACAATATAAATTATTTTTAAACCAATTTAACATATTATATTACACTAAAGACACGTTCAAATTTTTAACTGTTTATTTTTTATTATTAACAATGATATAAGGTTATCACTTGGTTACTATAACAATGCCACATAAAAATAAATTTCAACATGTTAACAATACAATCCCAAATGCATTATTTTTGTGTTGCTATTTTTGTGTTAAATAGCAACACAACTGAACATGGAAATTAAAAGAAACAGCTGGAATAAGAACCAGATTATAAAAAAAACATTATTTAATTATTTGTTAAATATTTGCTATGTGCAGCCTTGAAACGAAAAGTAAGAATTTGAAGAAGGTTGCTCAGTGGTCAGAACTGACTGGTTATTTTGCACCTGGCCATGTAGCTTAGAGATATTACCCAAGGGGTATGAGCTACCATAAAGTTGTTTGTCATTTTCCAAAAGCCTGTCTGGCTGAATATTTGAAATGTCAAGGATGAACTGTTCTGTTTGAGAAGCTGATAAAACCAACAATTCATCACATTCGGAATCCATGGAAGTAGATGGGGTCGGTTCACGTTCACATTCCACTATCAAGACATTTGTACTTCTTGACTGCACTCCCATGTCGCTGGTAGTGCTGGACAGCTGACGTTTCACTTCAGTCGTGGTATCGGTGACATAACTTTTAATTGACTGCCCATTCCTGTGACCAGAAACTGTCGTAATGTATCGTGCTTCAAAACCAGCATGACTGAGAGCTGTAATGGTTGTGGCTCTGATACAATGGTTAGTGTACAGCTGAGAAAGATTAGCACGTTTTGACAGTTCTTTCATTGTCTTTCCTAGTTCGTTTTTACCCATGGTTCTATATTCATACCAAACTGTGTCGTCATCAAAATATGAATCACGAGGTGTCTGGAACAGAGACTCACATTTTGGGTTCCTCAAGGACAGATACTTTTCAAAACTTTGAGCTGGGCAGAGAGCAGTCTGCGTTTCATACATGCGTACATTTTTGTCATATACCTCGGATGACTTTAGACCCTGGTGATTCTTTGATATTTCTGAGTTAATCTGACACACATACCGTAGACCTTGGTGATCCGTTCTGACTGCAAACATCTCATCGTTGATTTTCTCGGCCCCTACGACAGAAATGCATCGCCAACTCGAACCACATCTTATTAATCAGACCCATCGGTGTGTTAATATTAAACACAGGCGATGCGTCGAACTGCGGAGGTCCTCCGACTCGATCGGACATTTGTGGTCTGTATTTGCTTTTCCTTCTCTGTAAATGTTTTTACAAACGGCATAAGACATCTCGTTAGATGATTTAAACTCTAAATCAGAATTAATGTTCCATGAACAGATGGCGGAAAAATGTCTAGATAGACCGCTTTTGATAGTTAGCAAACTTGTTCGTTTGTAGAGTTCGCCGTCCTTGGTACGAGCCTCGGCATGAAAACAACGTAAGACATTTAGTACTTTTAGTACAGCTTTTAGTACAGCTTTCAAAACTATCCGACAGGCTCTTCTCTCTCAGATAGGTGCGGAAGGTGCTCACTGCAACTTTGGTTGAACTTTTGGGTATTTTTGGAGAGTCTTTGGAGTCCACAATTCCCTGTAACTGTTCACAACTGAGCAACGAAAATCTTTCCGTTGAAGCAGACGACATTTTCAATGTTTACATAAGAGAGAGCTACCAAGGGAAGTAACTCAAAAAACTTTGCAGGCCAATATATCGTTGCGGGCCTATATCGCAAAATAGTGACCGCAACAAACACATGTGATGAATAGGGAGAAATTTAAATGAGTTATAATATTTCGGTATATTGTTTGATTAGGGTAATTAATGTTCTCCTTGAACACTTATTAAGGATAGGAGCTTAAATTTGAAGGGTGAACACTGAGAAAAAAATTAAAGAACAGATTAGGTTTATGTAATTATATAATTATAAATGCCTCAACTCTATAGTGGAGAAACAAAACTTTATGCAAAATGGTTGAAACCATGTGATGTTGTTCAACAAACACAACTAAACAGTATTAATGGTTATATTTAAATAACTCAAAACTTAAACAATGACGGAGAGCTTATTTATTAGGAGTGCTATGGGGTTTGCCAATGATAATTACTAGTGATCCTTGTGTACATGATTGCTTTCTTTGTTATTGTTTATGTATGTCAAGTCGTTTATTTTTTGCAATTTGGTTGACATGTTGGCATGTCGTCTTTAACTCGCCCTCAATAGTAAACAAGAGTAGGCCTACATGTATGTCAGGTCTTTGCCATCTTATATATTTTTATACTGTTTTTATTTGCTCCTCCTATGTGTTTCTTGAAATTGTATATATGTTTTCCTTAAAATTATGTTTTTGTATTTTCTGTTGATAGAAGAAGCAAACAGTATTGTGGTGATTGTTGCAACAGTTTTATCTATTCTGATTGTTATACTGGTTGCTATCATCATTTTCTTCGTCATACGTTCACGGAGACAGAAAAAGCCAGAGTAAGATGTTCGTTTTGACAACGGCCTCTATATTTCACTCTCTCTGTACTTGTTAAAATTTATAATAATATTAGTGCTCAATAAGTTTCTGACATGGTAAATCTGAATTCAACTAACTAGTGCACTATTGTGATCGATATCGTTACTTGAAGACGAAAAACTATCAATCACTATGGTTGCTACGCTTCAGGGTCCTGTCTTACGAAGTATGCGTAGCTAGCGTTGTACGTAAATACCAAGACGTCGTAATGCTATAAGCACTGGACGTTAATGGTAATGATGTCCAACGCGGGCTACGCATGTTTCGTAAGACAGACCCCTAGTGTATGCATAAGGATTAGATTTAAGCTACCATATTTCTGCTCTTAATCTTAGTATTTTTAATATATAAAAATTGTATGGCCTTACCTTGATTTAAACCATCCCATTGACTTTCTTGAATACTTTTGGGTGTGATCGATCCATAAAACGACCACTCGATGTCCGTTTTCACGTAAAAATTAATTATGTCTTCGCAGTACCCTATTCGCCTTTGATCCATTTAAAATGTCTTCTCCAGAGAAGGTTGAGATTTAGTTCCCTGTTGGGACCCCCCCCCCCCCCCCTCCCCCCCTTCTCTTCCCCCAGTAACATACGCGGACCTTATTTCCAAACGTTTCGTACGACTGGACTTAGTATCTCTATTAACTGTATATATAATTTAATGGGATCAGTATACGCATCTATCACTCTTGGGCATCACATAACAAGGGACACCGAACTTGTGGTATTTGAGTGGTATTAAGAAACTGGTAGGTATAGAACACAGACATATAGCTATGGATTATAAATTAAATATTTATACAATTCTACAAATGATATGAAAAGCGTTGTTATATATACAAGCTTATTACGGTCTTTAAACCCAGTGTAGACATATAGAAACCAATGAAAAAAACATTGCATGTAGATGAGACCACAACTGACTAAGGGATAAATTAGCAAATACATTTGCTGTGTATACAAGATTATCAAGGTTTTTTGAACCCATATAGAACATTTATCAACGTTAAAAACAAAACTCTCGACCACTTTACCAATAGATTTAAAAAAAACAAGTTTTCATATCCACCATTACTTACATGTACGTCAAATGTGATCTGAATGTCTAATATACATATTACCTAATGAAATCTGGTTTAAAGCATGATGTTAACCAATATTGTCCTATGTTTAGACGCCATCAGCACAGTGAGTGTGACACTACACATATGACGTCGATTGGTGACTACGCCACAGTCAAGGTATGAAATGTAATCTAAATAAATCTGTTACAAACAGGAATCGTCATATCTTAGAAAAACCTTTAACTCAATATACAATTTTGTTGATCGTGGACAGTTGACACTTAAATTTCAGAAGCGACTTGCTTTCGTAAAATGTAAATTATAACATGTACTCCTTTCAAATTGACAATCTTTGCACTTAATCGCATCTCAAGGCAAAATGCTGAAACTTCACTGCACAAGCGTTGTATATATTCGCGTTGTTTTGTTAAATCTTATAATATGCAATTAAAGAAAGAAATGGAGATAGTTTATTTTCAGTGCATTTATGTCATGGTAGTAATTTGGTCACATGACATCAATTGTTTTTTTTTTCCTTCTTTTTTTTTCTTTTAAATAACCCTTTTTCCACAATCTCACTGTTCTGTGTTGATATAAAAGAAAAATATACTGTTTTGTTGATGGAAACCATGAAAATTTCATCGAGTGTGATGAGAAAGTTAATATTTGCACGAGTGGCGCATTTCACCGTATCAATCAACAAACAGTAGATACCGTCTACATATCACAAAACATTTTAACATAAACACTGATTCACAACTGCCGTGCAATTTAATCATAATTTAGATGTCATTGACCCGTTGACTGACAATTTCGACAATTATTTTTATCGTTTGGCTCTTGTTCTGGCCAGAAGGAAGTTTACACATCGAGTTTCTACATTTTATGTGTTTAATAGTCTTTAGTTTCTTCGGTTGATTTCTTTAGCAGATTCAACATCCGCTGGTTTAAATCTGCATGCATTACCTTGGACCTTTTTAATTCTAAAGCAGATCATCATCAAGTTCACTTTTTCATTTTTAGACGTCCAATGATACAGATGCAATTTATGAAAGCTTGGCTTTGAGTCCGATGGTTATCTCAGAGACTAAAATCCAACTGTCCAATAAACTTCTGAGAGAAAACACAAAGACTGTTTTCAGAGGGGTATTAGTACAGCCAAACGGAAACAACAAAGCTATCGCTGTCTGTAAATATAAAGGTTAGTCATGTGAGATCAATAATTGAGTAAGAAATTGGTCTAGCCGTAATGTGGGTTCCAATATATCACTGGAGGTGCTAAGGGCCCGGCCTGTCTTCTGTCTGACATTAAACCTCAAACAAAAACTGAAGCATGTTATCTCTCTGTACAGCAATGACACGTGTTTTATTTCTTTTTTCAGCGAACATCTCTAAAGAGGCGTGTATTGCAGAGGCTGAAATACTGCGAACACTTTCTCGCAATAGCAGTATTGTTAACTTCCTGGGGTATTCCATTAAATCAGGTATTGATCACAAATCTCAACTACACGAGTCACAAAAATGACTGGGACAGTCGTGAGGAATATGTAAACCGGTATTGCATATTGTGCTAGCTTTATATTTGTAAGACTAACTATACAGATATTTCTTTCTAGTTTACTATTGCTTATTGAGTAACTGTTCCAGTGCATTTGTTACCAGGTATCCCCTCTGAAAAAATAAATGTGTTCCTTATAAATGTATGGGCCATAGTTCCATTGATCGAAATGTTGCTATATTATAAAGCTTCTCAAATTGTTAGGAAACCAAGCTTGAGATTTGCTATGGACAACAGACGTCATTCTCTTTGCGGTCGCCCAATCTTTGTTAATTGATATTCCCTTGTCATTACTTTACATAGAACTAAATATCCAGATTTTGTGTCAACCATTATGTTTTTTGTTTGTTGTATTGAGGTTTAACATAGTATCCAGACGTGCCACGGTGCCAGCCTTATGGGTGGTAATTGACAACAAACACAGATAACACAGGACAACCACAAGACTCAAAACGGACATCTGTTTCTTGTTGCTCCTTAGCTCTGAGCACCAGGGCAACAGGAAATCCTTCCGACCGCCAGCATTCAACTATATGGGTACTTATGCGTAAGGTTTACTAATCTTTTGAATTTCGAGAAACGGATTTGATTTTAGTATCGTTGCTTTGGTAGCTTTACGCAACTTTGTGTTTAATTTAAGAGTATATCCTGATGGTAACAGAGTATGAAGTGAATGGTGATTTACAGACCTACCTCAGTCATCACCGTGGTAACAGTACATCATTAACAGAAGACAGATTACTGATGTTTGCTGAACAAATCGCTTCTGGAATGATACACCTTGCTCAAGAAAATGTTTGTACACATTCAATAATAGTACCACAACGTTGTGATACAGACATTCCAATATTGATATTTAACACTGCCTGTGTCCTGGGCATGTTTCTTACAATACAATATAAACACCCAAAAGTCATTGTATTATGTCTATGACGATTCAACTATCGAATTTTCAGGAGTCCAAATCTATTTCACTGTTGACGTTGAGGAGGGTTTTAGTTCAATTGACAAATAAAATTATTTCTTTCATACATATCACGAAAATATATTTATTTTATGTAAATAATGTATTGTAATGCAGATGCAACATAATTTGCCACTGCCTCACATACTGCCTGCCAGATTGTTCAGTAGATGTTCAGCACTCTATGCACCAATGGTCTCCATTTTTGTCAAACAAGCTTAAGTAATATCACAACAAATGTACATGAATTCAATCTGTGGTGTGATTTTTACGTATTGTTAATATAAGGTGGACATGTTCGTAATAGTACAGTTGTATTGCCTCAAAAGACACATCTCACAATATATTTAACATGTGACTTTCAGATTATCCACTGTGACCTCCGAAGTCACAATGTGCTGATTAGTGACATGATGGTTGCTAAAATATCCGGATTTCAACATGCTGGAGCAGTGCAAGAGGGAAACAAAGTCTGGATAAAAGTAAACTAATTAAATTTGTTTGAACAATGCCAGTCTAAAATTGGAAAAACTTATAATTTACATGCCAAATTAACGATTTAACTTGAATCGCTGCATGTTTCATCTTAACAGTGTATGTCTCATAAACCGAACACAAAATATCATATTTGTTTTTCTTATATATATGATAAAATACGTAGAGCAGAGTCTGTATTCCTAAATTGCTCTATTTAGATAGGGATACATTTTCATCTTTGGCAAAATACATTTTTCAACTTTACATTTCTTGCATAAATTAAAAAGTCTTATTTATCATATGATTTCCTTGTGGTTTATTGTTTTAGCCCAGTATTCTTTCCTTTCGTTGGGTGCCTCCTGAAACTTTGGAGAGAAGGGAATTTTCTTTCTCCAGTGAAATGTGAGTTTAACTCAAGCTATCAATGTTTACCAATGTGGGTATTCTGTTGGTGTTTTCACTATCACCCTCCACTTAATTAACAAGAAATGTTTTGTGCTATTTGTTCTGAAAAGGTGCAGACATCGTGATGTCAAATTGCTCACTCTACTATGGTTAAATAAGATATTAAAATGGCTTAACTTATGAAATGAAGCACACGATTATGTTAATTGAACTTTAAATTCATTTTCAAGTAAATTGTTAACTTAGTTTTTTTTTTTTTTTATAAACTTTATTTCATTATTGTACACAGTAAGCGCGAAGCTTGTAACGTGTACATTTTCAGAAGATACAGATGTTATTAAGATGGTTATTGACAATTCTAGTTTTTAATACTGCTATACACAGTTATAATTGTACGATCGGCCATTTTAGCAATCTGTTGGTATTGAGATTCATGTTGCCTTCGTTCTCTTCACGCCAACTAAAGGCTTGACGGAGCTATCGCTGCACTGAACAAAATATTCCTTAACATATTAAGCAAAAAGTTCAGGAATATTCCTACAATAAAGCACCAGCAGAATGTTCCATAAATTTCAAGGGAGAGGAGATGGAATTTGTCTCGGGGAGGCGGACAAGGATTATTCTTAACATATTAATAGATTATCTTAAACATGCAGGTTAAGAAAAATTCCACACAAATTAAGGGAAAAATTAAGGAATATTCCTCTAATAAAACACCAGGAGAATAATCCATACATTTTAAGGATTAGGAGATGGAATTTGCCTAGGGGGACGAGGATTATACCAAACATATTAATGGATTATCCTGAACAGGTTACGAAAAATCCCACACAAGTAAAGGAAAGTTCTGCATGAAAGGTGTTATGGAATCGTTTCCATTACGTTGTTAATGATTTTGTTTACAATGTAAAGCAATGAGGGAAAAACCGGATATATCTCTTGACAAGTTGACAAAATTCATTTGCGTGCCTTAAAATCTTTTATATCTATGGAACTTATTTTGTCTTGGTTTGACACATTCCATTGTCCTGTATCAACAAATATATCAACGCAAGCGTTAAATTTATGATGCCTTCACAACAAAATGAAAGAGGTTCGAAAATAAAATGGCTTTATGTATATCACTTGATGTATTTTTATGAAGAGTGAAATACTAAAAGCGTTTTCAGCAGCGCTTGAATAAAACGCTGTTTTGTTTGCCACTTACATTTGACAGATATAGGCACTTAAAAAATCAATTGATCGCGAGATCATTCATTGATTCATGTAACATGTATGAAAGCTTGTCAAAGAACTACCTTCCTTAAATAACAAGATATAAACTGCTTCTACGTGCGCGTATTATCAGGACTCCACTACTTCTACTGTATCGGTTGTTTTATGACACATAAATGATTAACTAGCGCCTAGTTCGGTTACAGAATAACTAACTTCCGGTTCTGTCTAACTCTCTATTCCATGCAGATCTGTTATAAACATAAAACTGTCAACAAGCGTTTCAATGCTGTTTTCCCTTGGTTAACTTCCCGTTCTGATACCTTTATGTAATTAACTCTTTGAGAACTTATAACAGCATCCAAAGAGGATATTTTTGAAGTTCAGACAGAAACGTGTAGGCCCAACTTTGTTACGTGAGTTAGGCTATCTGTTTTTGCGGGGGTCCCTATCTTAATATATCAAAGAACCGTTTCGGTCCCTATGGTTCCAGTTAGAACCATCTTGGTTCCATTTAGAATGTAACATCCTCTTGTCTGAAGAACCCTCATTTATTTCTGAGAGTGTATATGTTTTCAAATTTAGCCTCGATATGCTGGCAATGTTATGAGGCGGTTCTCTCACATCACAGCATTCCCAGTCGATCAGATCTTGCGTCATTCTCGTTATTATTGTATCACCACTATACGCTCAGGTGTGATGTATAGATGTGTTATATGCATCGAACTAAACAATCTCTAGCATAGGCTCACTTGGAATTCATACTTCTACTTGATAGACTTCTGGTTTCACTTATTCACCACAGCCTGGGAATACGTGTTAATGTAACGAATGTAAGAGGATTCCCGCTAACTCCAGTTACCACTTGAGTAAATGCTGTGCACATATGTTCTCTTTTGTTGAGAATATCACACTGGGCAATTTCTTAACGGCCACTTCCCAGTCCATTTTATAGGGTACAACGGTACTACAATAGTTGCTGAAGTCTGGCTACCAAGGGGAGATAAACGCTAGTTAAAGTACAATAAATTAATCGCCTTGGTTGAGTTTACTCCCCTTAAAATTGTGAACCAATGGCAATAAATATTCCTCTTTGCAACTGGGGAATACTTGCTAAAAATCTGAATGAAAATGTTTTACGGTCATACAAGTTTTCTTTCTTTCTTTTTTTAGCAATAATATTATTAGATTTAGCATTATTAGCAGTGGCGTTTTCGGTAGCGCCTTTAAGGCTCATTCTCACGGTACGATTTGTAGTTACAACTCAAGGGGATTCCCCTTATTTGCGACTTTCTGATTGGTCGAAAACAGAGTCAACCAATCAAAACTCTTCAGATGAGGGGAATCCCCTAAAATCGTAACTACAAATCGCACTGTGAGAATGCACCTTTATGAGTAGCACAATATATAGGGCTAATTCCTTCGTCTTAGCGAACTATACAATGTAAGCCTATATAGGGCTAATTCCCTCGCCCTAGCCCCACGTCCTATAACTATCTCCACACGTCGAGGAGGCTGAAATTTATCCGCAACTTAGATTTTTTAAGTTATACTAAACACCATTATTAGTATTTTACCTGCCTGCATTATTTCTCTTCTGGCGGTTTCAATGTTATTTTTGCAAAAGGAGATAACTAAAACGTGTCAACTCTGGTGAGAAATTCAAATAAAACTTTATTTAAACGTCAGAAAAGTAAATAAGAGTTTGATTATTTTTAGTATTTTTTATCTATTTTTTTTTTTAATCAAAGAAAAACCAGATGTATGTTTTGAGAGGCCGGCGATAGCGGCGGATCAATTTCCAACCTGCACCACAGGACATAATGCTGCGTTATGAGGAGAAATTCTTTCAGTAATAGTATTGTGTGTAATATTACACTTAGCAGTAATATTAACAATAAACTGTATAGTATGCGTTATCAGCAGTATTATGAACAATAGAGTTATTGCCCGGAGTAGTGTCGTCTATGACTGACGTACATTCCGCTTGGTCATAAATCAGGACCATTTTCAATGTGGTGATATTCGCTAAAATGGTGTAAATTAGGCGGTCGTAGACAGGTGAATTACAGCTGTATAAATACATTGCAGCTATACTACGATGTCATTAAGCTATAGCTCAGTGCATTTCCTTTTTTCTTAAATAAAAAAAAATCCATTTAATGTTAAACTGTATTACACATGTTATGGCAGCTGGATTTTCTCAAAACTGTCGCCAAAACACAGAACAACGACTGGCTCTGGATATTATTTAAACTTTAAAAAGAAAACTGGCTCTTCATCGGTATTATAAGTTGATTTCGAGCACTGCTTTCTGCATGTTATTATTACAATTTGAGAAAAATCAAAGTCAGCATGTAATAAGCTATCCAAATAAAAATATGTAAATGTCGGGTTTGCTTGTTTGCATTCACATTTCATAGTAAATAAAAACAGATGATTATGTTATCAAAATAAAACCAAGGAAGTTTCGGCATCAATTAAAGTCATGTGGTTTTTTGACTAAACATATACATGACATCACTATTGAGGCAAATTCACCAGATAAAAAATGTAAATGTCGGGTTCGCTTCTTTGCACATTTGATATTTGATAACAACAAGTGTTATCTAGATAAAACTACGGAAGTTTCCAAGTCAATTAAGTCACTGGCGTGGTGTTTTGACCAAACATGTCCAGGACGTCACTATATAGAGGCTCGTTCTCCAGATAAAAGAGTTTTGCGTAACCGATATTTCCTCGTGCCAGGAAGTTTGTTTTGTCCGACCTTGCAACATTCGGAAGGGGCATTGTATATAACAATATACTGGGTATAGTCGAATTAAAAGCGTAGGCAAGAGATAAAGAAGATTTGAATCTTGGTTGTGCTTTCAAATAAATACTGATTTAAAAAAAAAATGTTGGATTTCTATAGTTTGTTTCGTTGTTTATTTGGTTGTTTCGTGGTTGATTGGTTGGCGTTACAAAAAGTTATTTCATGTAGGCCAGTGTACAATACTTTATATCAAGATATGCCAACAGATCAGCTTCGTGCTTCCCCTCCGATAAAATAATACGTAAGGTTTGGAAAATGAAGCCAAATTTGACTGTGGTTACACATAATTTAATATGTTTCAAAAACCCACATAAAAGAAAATCTCGTTAAACAGACCCTTTGACAGTTTGCATTATTTTCTCAACAAACGAGTTGTTATTCCTTATTAAGCCTTATTAAGAGAAAACAGATCGAACAAGGTCGTAAAAAAATTGTCTGATAGGTAAATGACTGAAACTGATAAGTCATGGGCTAAAACGACGTTATCACAGAATATCTGTCGAATCTGTCACCATATTTAATTGTTATTAAGCAGTTTATCCATTAACAATACAATTAGATAAGTTTTACTTAATTACATCTTTTTGGTTCGTGGATATAAACTTAATAACCTCGTACTGTTTCTTATGACAGGGTTAATCCAGGGTATTGTTCCGCAAAGCGATCTTAGCCCAAGTTGATCTTAAGTACTACGGCGACAGTACTGGTCGCCATGGCAATTAAGATTAACTTAGGCTAAGATCGCTTTGTGGAACGTGCCCCAGAACTTCATAAAAAGAGGGGAGTTTTAAGCTGAAGAGTACCATGGCTTGTGGGTCGGTCCGATGACCCCATGGTGGGGTTCAGAAGTTAACTCCCATTGAAGTCAGAATACCTGTTCATCTCTGACTTGAAATCGTATCAAGTTAACCGACGGATTTTTTGTGCGCATGCGTCCAGATGAACCAAGTCATCCGCGGATTTTTAATCAGCTGAATCTTTTCGTTACTGTGGCTAAAAGTAGAGGTCCGCCGCGTGACTTCCTGGTAATAACGGGATGGCGCAGGTTTATCACAAAGTTCCCAATCTGCTTTAACCTGGGCATGGATTTTCACAAGTTTTCACAGAAATCAATCGGTATAGTGTTTAACTTCATCCGGAAGCGGATGCAATGGCCTTGTTTGTTTGTTTGTTTGATTGGTGTTTAACGTCGTACTCAAGGGTATTTCACTTATATGACGACGGACAAAAAT
>JARFOD010136597.1:0-13394 GCA_031763545.1 Mopalia muscosa
AGAGTACGCTATAGTTGCAGAGACCATGTACCCAACAGCCAATCGGCATCAGCGTTTCGTTTTACTGCATGCCGTAAATAATAAAGTGCTGCGCCAATCAAGTCTATCGAAATAATAAGTTATTTAAGAGATAACTTAATGTTGCTGATGACGATTCCTTGAAATTAGTGTGATGTGGAAGCACTATACTGTAATTTAAGCACCACCTGGTTGATTGAGAAAAGGAACACCCATTTGAATTACCTGTTTGGACCAATCACATTACTGGAAACAGTAATGTGTTGAAGAAACTCATTTTATAAATGACCATAGCGTTTTAACAACGGATGATTTTCCCAAAGTAGAAAAAACTAACGACTCCAAGACACAAATAGATACACGGTGATTCAATATTTAGGTTACTCTTGACAACAGTTTTAAGGTAAACCGATCTATTGAATCAGCTTGTAGCAATGTGTATTTTAGTGTGAAGGGCTGAAACCGCAAGAGATTGTTTGAAATATCATCCTGGTGATTCGGGAAAAGGTAAACACATTTGAAATATAGTTATTCCTCACCGTCTAGATGGTCACGATAATTAATGTTAATTCGTCCCTACTATTCTGTCCACCCAGTCTGTAAACTATTTCCAAGCACTGAACCTTATGTATTCAATGTGTTCTTTCCTAATGTTAATACACTCTTTTGAAATGTTAAACTCTGTTGGTCGGTTCCTCTCTGAGTTTCAGCGCAACGGGAAGTTATACAGACTGGCAATTGGCATTGTTTAAAACCACTTGTAATAATCCAGTTTATATCTATTTTTATGCAAATCGAAAAGAATAAATGTAGTTGAGGTCAGACATTAAATTCTTTTTTTGTTAGTCTTGGTGACCAATATTAGTCCATATTGGTCTATAAATGCTCAGCTATTATGCCTGCAACACAAATTCTAAATGGCAATATTAGTTTTTTATTCTTCGTTTAGAAGTCACCATCAAAATTTTAAGAAGGCTTGTTGGCATAGCGGTCTTGTTTTTCTCAGTAATTACAGTCGTTGCTTGTCACGAAACTTGGGTATCATTGTACTAAGAGCTAGTCTCCGGTTACTTCCCCTTAAAGTGCGACTTCCAGATTGTCTGTAAAAATGAACACGTGCCTTCCATTCTAACAGGAGTCTTACAGTGCAAATGTTTTACTTACACTTTATTATAACTAAGTGATTGTTTGTTGACAAAGCACTGTTTCTGAATTTGTATTTCGTTTACCCCAGAGTGCATGACGTCATTCAATGTAGTTTATCAAGTCGGTATTTGAAAACATATTATCCCTGAAATAATTCTAGGCAACCCACAAAACAAAACGAATTAAAAGAAATAAAAGATACCAAAAAAACAACAAATGCTCCTTAATAGGCCTACCTGTATATCATGAACCCTGAGTGGAGAGATAGCTGTGTAGCCGATGATCGACAAGAGGACAGCGTATTTAAATGACTCTTCATCCACGATAACAAGAGATTTAAACCTGCCTAGGGATAGAAAGCAGAACAGCGCTTGTTTAAACAATGTCAAGACGACATGCTGCAAGCAATTTGTTTATTTGCGATAAAGAATTAAGCAAAGAAATAAATGTTTAACACTGCAAGACGACAGTATTTTCCTAATTTAGGGATAACATTTTCGTAACGATTTAGACAGCAGTTCACGATTCAGTTAACAATTCGCAGCACGCGGGTCAGTTAAAAGCAATCTATTATGACCTTTTTCCCACCGGAAGTGCATTCTTATTATTCAGCGTTTTTAAGCTATGTACCCTGTATCTCTGTTCCAAATCTCAGCCTTGTACGCTTCGTATTTATTATGATATACGTTTTTTTTGTATTTACGTAAGACAAATATTGACTGCTCCCTTCGAATTGTGAGCTGTGAACTGCGAACTGAATTCTAACTTCACAGACGTAAGAAAATTCTCTGTCATGACCTGAGAAAAAATGTGTCAAGAATGCCGCCATGCAATACTGAGGCGAACATAATGAAGGCAAGTGATCCCCACCGAGAATACACTGTAGAATGCTACCAGGAGACCGAATCTAACGAGAGTTTAAGAGAGATCCGAAAATGGTTTGCCCACATTAGTCTTTACATTATTAATACAGTGCATCCGATCTCAGTCGATTCTAAACTCGGGTAACTGTTTAATCGATTTACCTGGTAATGCAAATTGGAAATGTCTTTGATGTGCCGAATTAAAACAAGGACTTATGTCAAACTTCCATAGAACAGGCTCTGTTTCTCTGTAACCATACATGTTGTACAGGGCGTATTGTTCCTGAAATAGAAAATGTTAGCGGACTTGTCTATTCAGAGACACTTCTGTTATAGGGCATAGCTTCTAAAATAGTTGCCGTCTGGCTAAGGGAAATTTGTGGGAGTGTTTCAATGCTGCCTGTACTTAGCACTGGGGGGAAAATTCACATCTTTCCAACATTATGGAAACGCTTCACGTCTTGGTTGTGATAGTCTCAATTATAGCTGGAATGCACCGCCGTCATATAAGTGAAATACCTTAAAGTACAGCGTAAACACCAATTCATCAATCAATCAATCAATCAATCAATCAATCAATCAATCAATCGGAACACGAAGTCCTTAAAAAATATACAGCTAGATATGTCACTAAAATGAAATGATACAAGATGTATTGTTCCGGCATACACTTCCATAACATGGATTTTAGCTATTTGAGTTTGAAATAGGGAAATGGCCGTGTGTTGCCTGCTAAGTCAAATCGATTAGCTTAACATAGTCTTTAATTCTAGCTTTAATTAGTACATGTTACTTACGTTTTGATATCGGCACGTGTCTCTTACATGGCGAAATCACGTCGTAGTGATACATACGTTGTGAAATTTACATGTGTTACTTACATAGTAAAAGAAACACTACTTTCCTACGTTGTGAAATCTACCCCTTTTACTTACATGTGTACTTATATTGTGAAAAGTTTTTTTCATTGCGAAAACAACGAGTGTTACTTACGTTATTAACGCGGACTTCTAGTCGTCTGAGTTCCCCGGCTTGCTAAATATTTCCAGAACTTTCTACCCAGTCTTTCTGTGGACAAAATCACAATTACATTTAACAGTGTAAAACTGACGTAGATACAGCGCTTTCCGCTGACAAAAACAACCATTGCTGACCCCAATCGAGTACATCCTTTATTATAATGAGTCACTTTTTAAATAACAATCTTTACTTCCTGTGATTACCTGTGCGAAAGGGGCATCACTTTACACCCTGTCACCTGTGATTACCTGTGCGAAAGGGGCATCACTTAACACCATGTCACCTGTGATTACCTGCGCGAAAGGGGCATCACTTAACACCATGTTACCTGTGTTTACCTGTGCGAAAGGGGCATCACTTAACACCATGTCACCTGTGATTACCTGTGCGAAAGGGGCATCACTTAACACCATGTCACCTGTGATTACCTTGCGAAAGGGGCATCCCTTAACACCATGTCACCTGTGATTACCTGTGCGAAAGGGGCATCACTTAACACCATGTTTACTGTGATTACCTGTGCTAAAGAGGCATCACTTAACACCATGTCACCTGTGATTACCTGTGCGAAAGGGGCATCACTTAACACCATGTCACTTGTGATTACCTCTGCGAAAGGGGCATCACTTAACACCATGTTTATTGTGATTACCTGTGCTAAAGAGGCATTACTTAACACCATGTCACCTGTGATTACCTGTGCGAAAGGGGCATCACTTAACACCATGTCACTTGTGATTACCTGTGCGAAAGAGGCATCACTTAACACCATGTCACCTGTGATTACCTGTGCTAAAGGGGCATCACTTAACACCATGTCACCTGTGATTACCTGTGCTAAAGGCACATCACTTAACATCATGTCACCTGTGATTACTTGTGCGAAAGGGGCATCACCTAACATCATGCCACCTGTGATTACCTGTGCGAAAGGGACATCACTTAACACCATCTCACCAGTGAAATGACGATACATCATAGCGATTTTGATGCTAAGTGTGAAGGTAACATTATATTTTCAAGAATTTACGCCATTGTTACTACTGTGACACAAAATGGCCTCAATAATGGATGTCATATTATTTATAATTCTCTATTGAGTTTACGTTTAGTTGCCTTCAATGTTCGTCGCCATTGTGTGCTTACTTTCCGATGTCTTCAGCGATGGTCGCCATTGTATTTACGTATAGTTATTTTTTAGTGCTAGCTGTTATTTCGTGTACGTTCATTCGTATTCAGTGCTAGATGCGATTTTCTTACGTTCAGTTGAGTTGAATGCTGGTCACCACCATGTGCGTTTTCGCTCAGTTGTTTTCAGCATTGGTTTCTATTGTGTTAACGTTCAATCGTCTTCAGGGTTGGCCGCCATCGTGTGTACGTCCAATTGTCTTCAGAACTGATCGTCATGTATTTCGGTGCAAACCACTATATTATTTACCGTGGCACTACCATTTTTTAAAATGTTGCAGGCCGTCAACAATGTTTATGTTTAGTTGTCCTCAGTATTTGTCGCCATTGTGTTTACGTTCAGTTGTCATTCGTGTTTGTCGCCATTTTGTTTACGTTCAGTTGTATTCAATCCTTTGGTGTAAACAACACGTCAGGTTGAATCTCTTTAGAGCGCTCAGTCAGAAATTTAACCCTAATTGTCTTAACGCTAAATGGTGTGTATAGAGGGGTAGCTATTCCACATTATCAACACATTTCTTATTAATTCAGTTTGAACTCGATAAGACTCCATTCCCCATTATAAAGTCCATAACATATGCTGGTAGAAACCGACATGACGATTAAGTAAAAACCTAGGTAAAATATTAAATTCCACGAAAGACTTTTATGGATTAAAACTTCTGGATTATTATGGTAATCCATAAAGTGTCATCTTTAGTGAATCAACTTCTAATTGTCCCATACACTAGATATTAAATAGATACACAGACATACTGCTCTGAAGAAAAGGTATGTCTATTTGTTTGAGGCTGCCGGCGGTATGACAGGCTGGGTGGCCTTATGACAGCTTGCTGGCCTTATGACAGGTTGCCGGCCGTATGACAGATTTGCCATATGACAGGTTGACTGTATTACATGTTACCGGTCGTATGACAGGTTGACCGTATGACATGTTGCCGACCGTATGACAGGTTGTCTGTTGTATGACATGTTGCCGACCGTATTACAGGTTGCCTGCCGTATGGCAGGTTACCGGCCGTATGACAAGTTGCCGGCTGTATGACAGTTTGTCGGCCGAATGGGTGAAAGAAAACACTCTCGACACCATTGGCATCAAACAATCGCATTTTCCAAGACACTACAAATACATGACAAACTGATCGGCTTCGAACTACCAGTGGATCTGAAGGTATCAGGGTAATGTGAGGCTTCTGAACCTTGGGAAAATAACAAGGGTAACAAGTGCTTTGCACCACAGCGTGTCTTACTGTGGCAAAATACCATTCCCAAGTAGAAGGTACTGAGGCACCTAGTGGATAGTCTGTTCGACTGGCAATCCACACGTCACTGGAGACAGCGTCAGCACTGTGCTGGAAAGAAAAATAAATCGTACAGTTAACTGATAGCATCATTTTTGTATGTTTGTTTACAGGATTTCTGATAGATGATTGATAGATGGATAGACGGACGGACGGACGGACGACCCCTAACCCTAACCCTTACCGACCGACCGACCGGCGAAGTCTAGTGTAAGTTTGTCGAAGTTTGGGAAATCTAAGAACAAATAACGCAACAAAAGGGTTTACATGATTATTTTATGGATAACACTATTGGCCCGTTTCTCTAGATACATTGTTTGCTTGATGGATTACCCTGTGAGCCGGGTTGACAAGAGGATCGATACATTGTTTATTTGTTGGATTACAATGTGGACCGGGCTGACAAGAGGATCGATACATTGTTTATTTGACGGATTCCACGATGGGCCGGGTTGACAAGAGGATTGCTACATTTTTTATTTGATGGGTTACACTGTGGGCTTGGTTGACAAAAGGATCGATACATTGTTTATTTGATGGATTACACTGTGCGTCGGGTTGATAAGATGATCGATACATTGTTCATTTGATGGGTTACACTGTGGGCCGGGTTGACAAGAGGGTCGATACATTGTTTATTTGATGGATTACACGATGGGCCGGGTTGACAAGAGGATCGAAACATGTTATATTTGATGGGTTACACTGTGGGCCGGGTTGACAAACGGATCAATACATTGTTTATTTGATGGATTACACTGTGGGTCGGGTTGATAAGATGATTTATACATTGTTTATTTGATGGGTTACACTGTGGGTCGGGTTGACAAACGGATCGATACATGGTTTATTTGATGGATTATACTGTGGGCCGGGTTGTCAAGAGGATTGATACATTTTGTATTTGATGGGTTATACTGTGGGCTGGGTTGAGAAGAGGATTGATACATTGTTTATTTGATAGATTACACTGTGGGCCGGGTGGACAAAAAGGATCGATACATTGTTTATTTGATGTATTACACTGTGGGCCGGGTTGACAAGAGGATTGATACATTGTTTATTTGATGGGTTACAATATGGGCCGGGTTGACAAGAGGATCGATACATTGTTTATTTGATGGATTACACTGTGGGCCGGGTTGTCAAGAGGATCGATACATTCTTTACTTGATGGATTACACTGTGGGCCGGGTTGTCAAGAGGATCGATACATTGTTTATTTGATGGATTACACTGTGGGCTTGGTAGGTAAAAGGATCAATACACTGTTTATTTGATGGATTACACGGTGGGCCAGGTAGGCAAAAGTATCGATACATTGTTTATTTGATGGACTGGGTTGACAAAAGGATCGACACATTGCTTATTTGATGGATTAGACTGTGGGCCGGGTTGGCAAAAAGATCTATACATTGTTTATTTGATGGATTACACTGTGGGCCGAGTTGACAAGAGGATCGATACATTGTTTACTTGATGGGTTACACTGTGGGCTGGGTAGGCAAAAGGATCGATACCTTGTTTATTTGGTGGATTACACTGTGGCCCGCATGACAAGAGGATTGATACATTGTTTATTTGATGGGTTACACAGTGGGTCGGTTGGCAAGGGGATCAATACATTGTTTATTTGATGGATTACACTGTGGGCCGGGTTGACAAGAGGATCGATACATTGTTTATTTGATAGATTACACTGTCGGCCCAGTTGACATGAGGATCGATACATTGTTTATTTGATGGATTACACTGTGGGCTGGGCTGTCAAGTTGATTGATACATTGTTTATTTGATGGATTACTCTGTGGGCCGGTTTGACAAAAAGGATCGATACGTTGTTTATTTGATGGGTTATACTGTGGGCCAGGCTGAAAAGAGGATTGATACATTGTTTATTTGATGGATTAGACTGTGGGCCAGGTTGACAAGAGGATCGATACATTGTTTTTTTTTATGGATTACACTGTGGGCCGAGTTGTCAAGACGATCGACACATTGTTTACTTGATGGGTTACACTGTGGGCCGGGTTGTCAAGAGGATCGATACATTGTTTATTTGATGGATGACACTGTGGGCTTGGTACGCAAAAGGATCGATACATTGTTTATTTGATGGATTACACTGTGGGCCGGGTTGACAAGAGGATCGATACATTGTTTATTTGATGGATTACACTGTGGGCCTGGTTGACAAGAGGATCGATACATTTTTTATTTGGTGGATTAGACTGTGGGCCAGGCTGACTAGAGGATTGATAAATTGTTTATGTGATGGATTACACAGTGGGCTTGGTAGGGAAAAGGGTCGATACATTGTTTATTTGATGGATTACACTGTGGGCCGTGTTGAGTAGAGGATCGGTACATTGTTTATTTGATAGATTACACTGTGGGCCGGGTTGACAAGAGGATCGATACATAGTTTATTTGTTGGATTATACGGTGGGCCTGGTTGACAAAAAGGATCGATACATTGTTTATTTGGTGGATTAGACTGTGGGCCAGGCTGACTAGAGGATTGATAAATTGTTTATTTGATGGATTACACAGTGGGCTTGGTAGGGAAAAGGGTCGATACATTGTTTATTTGGTGGATTACACTGTGGGCCGGGTAGGCAAAAGGATCGATACATTGTTTATTTTATGGATTACACTGTTGGCCGGGTTGACAAGAGGATTGATACATTGTTTATTTGATGGACTGCAATGTGGATCGGGATGACAAGAGTATCGATACATTGTTTATTTGGTGGATTACACTGTGTGCCGGGTTGACAAGAGGATCGATACATTGTTTATTTGATGGATTACACTTTGGACCGGGTTGACAGAAAGGATCGATACATTGTTGATTTGATGGAAAACACTCTTGGCCAGGTTGACTAGAGGATTGATACATTGTTTATTTGATGGATTACCCTGTTGGCCGGGTTGACAAGAGGATCGATACATTGTTTATTTGATGGATTACACTGTGGGCCGGGTTGACATGAGGATCGATACATTGTTTATTTGATGGATTACACTGTGGGCTGGGCTGTCAAGATGATTGATACATTGTTTATTTGATGGATTAATCTGTCAGCTGGGTTGACAAGAGGATCGATACATTGTTTATTTGATGGATTACACTGTGGGCCGGGTTGTCAAGAGGATCGACACATTGTTTACTTGATGGGTTACACTGTGGGTCGGGTTGTCAAGAGGATCGATACATTGTTTACTTGATGGGTTACACTGTGGGCCGGGTTGTCAAGAGGATCGATACATTGTTTATTTGATGGATTACACTGTGGGGCGGGTTGACAAGATGATCGATACATTGTTTATTTGATGGATTACACTGTGGGCCGGGTTGACAAGAGGATCGATACATTTTTTATTTGATGGATTACACTGTGGGCCTTGTTGGCAGGAGGATCGATACATTTTTTATTTGATGGATTACACTGTGGGCCGGGTTGACAAAAAGGATCGATACATTGTTCATTTGGTGGATTAGACTGTGGGTTGGGCTGACTAGAGGATTGATACATTGTTTATTTGATGGATTACACAGTGGGCTTGGTAGGGCAAAGGGTCGATACATTGTTTATTTGATGGATTACACTGTGGGCCGGGTAGGCAAAAGGATCGATACATTGTTTATTTGATGGATTACACTGTTGGCCGGGTTGACAAGAGGATTGATACATTGTTTGTTTGATGGACTGCAATGTGGATCGGGATGACAAGAGTATCGATACATTGTTTATTTGGTGGATTACACTGTGTGCCGGGTTGACAAGAGGATCGATACATTGTTTATTTGATGGATTACACTTTGGGCCGGGTTGACAAAAACGATCGATACATTGTTTATTTGATGGAAAACACTGTGGGCCAGGTTGACTAGAGGATTGATACATTGTTTATTTGATGGTTTACACTGTGGGCCGGGTTGACAAGAGGATCGATACATTGTTTACTTGATGGGTAACACTGTGGACCGGGTTGTCAAGAGGATAGATACATTG
Source organism: Mopalia muscosa (assembly GCA_031763545.1). Lineage (NCBI taxonomy): Eukaryota > Metazoa > Mollusca > Polyplacophora > Chitonida > Mopaliidae > Mopalia > Mopalia muscosa. Next base: position 9,556 of record JARFOD010136597.1, read on the forward strand.
TTTATTTGATGGATTACACTGTGGGCTTGGTTGACAAAGGGATCGACACATTGTTTGTTTGATGGATTACACAGTGGGCCGTGTTGACAAGAGGATCGATACATTGTTTATTTTGTGGATTACAGTGTGGGCCGGTTTGACAAGAGGATCGACACATTGTTTATTTGATAGATTACACTGTGGGCCTGGTTGACAAAAAGGATCGATATATTGTTTATTTGATGGGTTAGACTGTGGGCCAGGCTGACTAGAGGATTGGTACATTGTTTATTTGATGGACTGCACTGTGGGTCGGGTTGACAAGAGGATAGATACATTGTTTATTTGATGGGTTACAATGTGGGCCAGGTTGACTAGAGGATTGATACATTGTTTATTTGATGGGTTACACTGAGCGCCGGGTTGACAAGAGGATCGATACATTGTTTATTTGATGGATTACACTGTGGGCCGGGTTATCAAGAGGATCGATACATTGTTTATTTGATGGATTACACTGTGGGCCGGGTTGACAAGAGAATTGATACATTGTTTATTTGATGGGTTACACAGTTGGCCGGGTTGAGAAGAGGATCGATACATTGTTTATTTGATGGATTACACTGTGAGCCGGGTTGTCATGAGTATCGATACATTGCACTTGATGGATTACACTGTGCGCCAGGTAGGCAAAAGTATCGATACCTTGTTTATTTGGTGGATTACACTGTGGCCCGCATGACAAGAGGATCGATACATTGTTTATTTGATGGGTTACACTGTGGGCCGGGTTGACAAGAGGATCAATACATATTTTATTTGTTGGATTACACGGTGGGCCTGGTTGACAAGAGGATCGATACATTGTTTATTTGATGTGGGGCGGGTTGACAAGAGGATTGATACATTGTTTTTTTGGTGGATTACACGGTAGGCCGGGTTGACAAGAGGATCGATACATTGTGTATTTGATGGATTACACTGTGGGTCAGGTTGACAAGGCGATCGATACATTGTTTACTAGATGGGTTACAATGCGGGCTGGGTTGGCAAGAGGATAGATACATTGTTTACGTGATGGTTTACACTGTGGGCCAGGTTGGTAAAAGGATCTATACATTGTGTATTTGATAGGTTACACTGTGGGCCGGGATGACAAGAGGATCGATACATTGTTTACTTGATTAATAAAACCGTGGCCCGGGCATGCTGTTCACTAACAAAATCCACGAGTTTGTATCATTTGAAATTTGAATATCTTCAGAAGTTTGATCTTACTCAAAAGTTGAAGAATATCGCTACCTCAAAGAACCGTTTTTTTAAGCATTTGGGAAGAAATGATAGAAAAACAAGCGAAAAGGAAAGGACAAACAAGTAAGTACAATGCAATTAACTAAGGAATGGAATGTTCAAATGGTATGCAATTATATTATAATGTTTAGGGTAATTAGATCAAATCAAACACAGGCGAGGAGAAAGGAAGTGAGAAGACAATTAACCAAAAAATGTTTGACGAAACGAAGTTAAAGGGTTACATACCACACCTTCATACTGAAACCTGTAACCCAAGTCAAAGAACTCGGCAGGTGTTCTCATTCGAACAGTACCATCGGGTGTTGGTTCCCCATCAATACCAGTTGGATCTATGAGTTCGGCGAACAGTTCTTCAACAAATTATCAATGATATATGCAACCCTTAAATCAGATAAAGCAATGTTAGACACAGTTTGCACATTGTGGGCTGTTTTATCACTTCTTACTTTATTCTACATATGTTGAATTCTTTTAGACAGATGTGAATTTCTTTTTGACATATGTGAATTATTTTAGCACATATGTAAAATAAAGTCATTTAACTTACATATGTGTAATATAATTTTACATATTTCGAATTATTTTTTTTCTCATTTAAAATTTATTATTTATTTTACATATGTTGAAAAGAATTTCACTCATGTGAAAGAGAATTCAACGTATGTCAAAAAGAATTTTACATTTGTAAAATAAGCCTTATTCAACACATGTTGAAATCTCTTTCACTTATGTAAAATATGTATAGATATGTGATATAAAAGCATCCAAGATCTTAATTACAGAGTTCTCTTTCACAGCCTATATTAGCAGCAATGAATTTGTTAAAAAAACAATCTGATCAGAAGCACATTCACTCTCTGAATACATGGACGTGTTCGAATTTGTCAGTCTGCGCTCATTGTCTGCTCATTGCTTTGTTGTTGTTGTAATCCCGCTGCAGAGCGGACCATTTCCTGATTAACTCTCAAGACTTGGGAATGTGCCCTGCTGAGGCTAAACTTGTACAGCAAGTGGAATATATTCCTATCGTCTTTGCATTCGTCTTTAAAGTCTACACAAGACGATAGGAGCCCACAAAAAGGTTGAATACGGTCTCTTGCTGTGGGGAGAAATCATTTATCAGTTTTTTAATAAGAGGTACTCTTTTGTTCATATGTAAAATAAAAGTGATCTGATCCTGCCAACAAGATCTAGAATTATGATGCCGATATTAGCGCTAGTGGCATTAGTTTCCCAACAATTACTCACATGTCATTATACTTTGAAGACATTTGCTCAGGCTGCGACATTACTCCGACTATACACTAGCATTATCGCCCGCGGTCATGGCTTTGTGGTTGCATGGGCGTTAACTCAACTGAACCTTATTCGATGTACCGTTCACGGGATCAAGTCCACCTTTCGACCATCAGGTATATGATGAGCGAGTCCCATGTTGTGGCTCCGACATTCGTGGGGGTGGTTTTTACGAGGTTTTTTTCCCCGGTTTTCCACCGTAATAAGGCTAGATGCATTGTGATGTGGATAATCCGTCGTAATATAAGTGAAATACCCTTGAGTACGACGTTAAACCGCAATCAAACAAACAAACACTCGTCCAATCGGTATTTATTTGCTCCTGTGACATGTCAATCGGTGACAATTGCTTCAGACCGTATATATCAACAGTGATGGCTGTATTTTAACATTCTTAACTTTTGAGGTTATTTGATATATCCGAAATTGAATATGTTTTTTACCGTTCAAATATGAATTGAGGTAAAGTCCACGGGCAATCAAAATTCACCAAAGCACTACTCTATCTGAATCGTTTTGTCTCCATGGTATTCACACCAGCCCTGCGTTATCGAAAACGTTTAGTTTCGATCTTATTCACCCCAGCCTTGCTTTACCTTTAACGTCTTGTCTGGATCTAGTTTAACCTAACCCTGCTTTTTTCGTAAACGTTTTGCTTCAATCTCATTCACCCCAGCCTGGCTTTATCTTAAAAGTTTTGTCTCCATCTAGTTCACTCCAGCCCGGTTTTATATTAAACGTTTGGTCTCGATCTAGCTTTCCCAAGCCCTGCTTTATCTTAAACGCTTTGTCTCGATGTACTTCATCCCAGCCCTGTTTTATATTTAACGCTTGGTCTCGATCTAGCTCACCCCAGCCCTGTTATATCTTTAACGTTTTATCTCGATCTGGTTCACTCCAGCTCTGCTTTATCTTAAACGTTTTGTCTCGATCTAGGTCACTCCAGCCATGCTTTATCTTAAACGTTTTATATCTAATCAGCTCACTCCAGACCTGTTTCATCTTAAGGACTCTACCGCTAGTCAGGGGTAAAATTTTGACTTTTTTCTTTTTTTGCCTTTCTGAAATCTTCTTTACATAATCTTGATAATGCGAAAAGTTTGACAAAATTTTTTAGTATTTAAGAGTGTTTTTTTTAGATTTAAATTGTAAAATGCCTGCTTCAAAGATTATGTTTATCGAAGGGCGGAAGGGATTAACGAGATTATCTCACCTCGACTGACTACCTGCTGACTATTACCACAAACCAA
>JARFOD010136608.1:0-13394 GCA_031763545.1 Mopalia muscosa
TTATTTAAACGTCAGAAAAGAAAGAATGAGTTTGATTATTGCGTTTTTTCTATCCCCAAAAAATCAGAGAAAAAGCGTATATATGTTTTGAGAGGCCGGCCATAGCGGCGTATCAATTTCCAACCTTCACCATGGGTTGAGATAGGCTAAGACGAAGGAATTAGCCCTATTCATTGTGCTATGCGCGTATCTACTTTGAGGGCTTCAAATCGTGTAATTGCTCTGCATTGAGTTTTAAATTAGCGCTCAAATCTTTAATTAAGTAGGCTCACCGGCTTAATACAGCTTTAATATCCTCAACCGAATAAATTCTGTATCCTTTCATTAGCTAAAAAATACATGAAAATCGAAGTTACAGGCAATTCTGCTAAATTTCAAGTCTATACAGACAGGGTCGAAGAGAGAAACATGGCGGATAAGCGGCAGATATTTTAACCGTATTTCCGTATTTTTAACAAGAGTAGACTAAAGTCTCGTTTGACATTTGAAATGCGTCAGGAAGTTCAGTATATCAAATATTATTGGACAATGCTTGAAATTACACAGTTATGTGGACTCTAGTCTTAGTCAGTATGTCTAAATAAGGTTGCATTGAAAGACTATGCTAGACTTTTAGAGAGACAGAACACAGAGCATTTACACTGCGCGCGACCGTTTTAAATGTGTGGATATACTTTAAATTTAACATCAGTATGAACGCACGTCGGTCGTGGGTCATTTGTATTGTAAATTTGATGTTCTATCACTGTGTCGGATGTTAACCAGTGTCTCCTATAGTGTTCTCAATGTTGAAACATAACGACTACTCGGATAAATTGAAAGTTCGCTCTGTTGATGTTCTTCTAAATTAATCACAGCCTCTGGTTATTATTTATACTGAGCCGTTTTCCAGGTTTACTGGGAGATAACAAAATTAATTATGGTATGTAATTTTACTTAAAAAAAACTTGAAAACCAAAATAAATAAAATAAACCAAAACACAACTTTGACACTTGTTGATGCCAGCAGTTAAAAGAAATTCTGTTTGATTGTGTGAGGTCAAATAATTGGATGTTTTTTTACACTATTGAGTTATCCGAGTGACGAGAATCGTCATTATGATGGAGGAAATAGACTTAATTCTTCAGGCTAGCATTGGCTGGTAGAAAGAGGCTTTGAATTTGTTTTTGATTTTTTGATTTTCGCGAGGCTACCACGGATAAAATAGTGAAACGGGTCTTTATGATAAAAATGCGCTGTGCCAAATAATTCCATTTTTTAAAACGATTAGCTCGTTGATGTAGTTTAGGTAGACAGACATTCTTTTTACATTGTCATGATTCAATTAACTATAGCCAGTTTCAGAGGTAATTCAACCTGAGAAATACAGACGTAAACAGGGCATTATGAGCCCGTTTGTTAGACATCTTAATTAATTAAAAATAAACAGTTAACGGTAGAAAAACAATTAGGGCGGTAATTTAGTTTGATACGGTTTTCCTAAATATAAAAAATAAACAAGGTTCGAAAGGTTCGTATATGCTCTCTTACCTGACACAGAGAGTCGTGATAACCTATACATCTATCAGTTCTAAGAGGCGATTAACACACTTATTATCTACACATGTTAATTCATGAATAATAGTGTCAAATTGACGCAGTTGCAGAGTATAGAAGAGGGTCAGTAGTCAGACACGCTAGCCAATGAACCAAAATACCGAGGAGCATCAGAAGTCATCGGACAGGATATCCACTAAACCAGAATATAGAAAAGCATCAGTAGTCAGACCGCTAGCCACAGAACCAGGATATGTAAGAGGATCAGTAGTCAGACACGCTAGCCACAGAACCGGAATATAGAAGAGGATCATTAGCCAGGTACGCTAGCCACTAAACCAGAGTATGGTTGAGGATCAGTAGTCAGATACGCTATCCACCTAAGCAGAATACAGTAGAGGATCAGTAATCAGACACGCTAGCCACAGAACCAGAATATAGAAGAGGATCAGTAGTCAGACACGCTAGCCACAGACCCAGAATATAGAAGAGGATCAGTAGCCAGATACGCTAGCCACTAAACAAGAATATAGATGAGGATCAGTAGTCAGACACGCTAGCCACTGAAGCAGAATACAGAAGATGATCAGTAGTCAGACACGCTAGCCACTGAAGCAGAATATAGAAGAGGACCAGTAGTCAGACACGCTAGCCACAGAACCAATATATAGAATAGCATCAGTAGTAAGACACGCTAGCCACAGAACCAGGATATAGAAGAGGATCAGTAGTCTGACACGCTAGCCACAGAACCAGAATATGGAAGAGGATCAGTAGTCAGACACGCTAGCCACAGAACCAGAATATAGAATATGATCAGTAGTCAGACACGCTAGCCACAGAACCAGGATATGGAAGAGGATCAGTAGTCAGATACGCTAGCCACAGAACCAGAATATAGAATAGGAACAGTAGTCAGACACGCTAGCCACAGAACCAGAATACAGAAGAGGGTCAGTAGTCAGACAACTTAGTCACTGAACCAGAGTATAGAAGAGGATTAGTGGCCAGATGCGCTAGCCACAGAACCAGAATATAGAAGAGCATCAGTAGTCAGACAGACTAGCTACTAAACCAGAAAATGGAAGAGGATCAGTAGTCAGACACGCTAGCCACAGAACCAGAATATAGAAGAGCATCAGTTGTCAGAAAAACTAGCCACTAAACCAGAGAATGGAAGATGATCAGTAGTCAGATACGCTAGCCACTAAACCCGAAAATGGAAGAGCATCAGTAGTCAGACACGCTAGCCATAGAACAAGAATATAAAAGAGCATCAGTAGTCAGAAAGGCTAGCCACTAAACCAGAAAATGGAAGATGATCAGTAGTCAGACATGCTAGCCACAGAACCAGAATATAGAAGAACATCAGTAGTCAGAAAGACTAGCCACTAAACCAGCAAATGGAAGAGGATCAGTAGCCAGACACGCTAGTCACAGAACCAGGATATGGAAGAGGATCAGTAGTCAGACACGCTAGCCACAGAACCAGAATATAGAAGAGCATCAGTAGTCAGAAAGACTAGCCACTAAACCAGAACATGGAAGAGGATCAGTAGCCAGACACGCTAGCCACTAAACCAGAATATAGCTGAGGATCAGTATTCAGACACACTAGCCACTGAAGAAGACTTGACCCGTAGCTATTGATATTGTCGATCTCTGGTATTTAAAGGTAGTCCCATGCGGTTGCTTGCTCTGGCAATCGAGGGTTGGTTTTGACAAGGTTCACTCCCGCTTTTCAAGCGTATGTAAGTAGGACAGACTAATAAACAGTCCGACGTCATATAATTGAAGTTCCCCCGAGCACGACGTTAAACACCATTAAACAAAGAAAACGTTCGACCTTAAAAGAGTTCTGTTGTGTTACTGAAGTTAGTCAGAGTATATGACATTGTTGGCAATGAGAAACGAGTCACAGGGACCCAGGGCGATGATGTAAAATCCATCTCCCAGTACAATCAGGTAGGGTAAGGTAGACATGTTGTTGGATTCTTCTGGATAAGATTACCTTTCTTCTTTTTAGCAATTTATATCCTCTAAGCCGTCTGTCGACCCTCGGGTATATTCTTGTGAGTCACATGATGTGGCTCCGACAAACGCGGAGGTCGTTTCTACGAGGTTTCCTGCCGGTTTGCCACCGTAATTTAGCAAGGAACAGTGTGAAGTAGACAATGCGTCGTCATATAAGTGAAATACCTTCGAGTACGACGTTAACCCCCAACCAAGCACACAAACAAACATACCTGCTGGGCAATAAAATGATTGTATACAATTATTGCTGGCCCGGTGAAATTTTTATTCATCTCTTCGGGCTCCTGGATGAGCCATGTATCTTTTCGCGAAGCCAATCCACTTAAATTACTTTTATTTTCGTCTGTTCATACAGTACTCTAATTACCACCACAGTTTTAGTCCTATTCCATTTTCACTAACCTCCAGTTAATTTTGATGCACGTAGTGGCGTTTCTTCAAAACAGAAAATGCTGGATACTGGCATCTACAACTAGCCATGTTGAATAAAGTCAGAACAAGTTACCTGGAAATTCCGGGTCGTATATGCATGTCTGGTTCGGGAAGCGTCACCATGCGGTTTGTTCCCTCTAGTTCATAAAATTGGTTACAAACAAAAGGATAGGAGCTATTTTGGTCAATCTTCTCTAGCCAAGGGTTACTATTCCGAGCTACTCTGCATTTGAACCCTTGGCAGATAATTAATGTACAATGCGAGTTTCAGCTACGCCATTTGGCGGATAAAACGGTCAAGGTTCTAGCTAACTCCCGCGGTTTACAGTTACATTCGCCGCCAAATTCACCAGCCAAGTCTTCTAATAGCACAACATCAGATTGGATGCGTAGAAGTTTCTATGCATCCAATCAATTGCTTGGAAGCCGAATAGTAACCCTTGGCTAGCGAAGAGGATTTTGGTCTGGTTTCAATTAGATCGACGCTCTCCCATGATATTTGCAAATTAAGGAAGCAGCAGTGGAAATAATTTGACTTTTAACCTTGTTTCTTTTTAAGTATCTCCCCGAAGCTGATTTTGTTCTGCGAAAAATAAAGTTTTCATTCGAAATTTGTTCTAATCGACCGTTTTGATGTAAGAATGGGATTGTCGTGTAATATATCTAACTGTTGGGGCAATATGCCTATAGACCTGACGTTTTGTCCCACTGTTTATAGTGAACGGAGGCATTTTGCTCCTGCTGTTCGAATTTACTCGGTCCCCAGTTATTTTAGGGGACAAGAAACAGAAATTTGGAAACATGAAAACTGAGGTATTTTGCTGCGTCTGTCGAGAAAGGGGTAAACTATGCCCGACGGCATACAATTGCCTTGCGTAAGTTTTATGAGCAGGGGGTAACGAATGGGCTGGTATACCAAAAGTCTTTATGGCATTTTGCCCCTACAAAACGGCCATCTTACTCCAGGCATGGTGTAAGAAGACAATTGAAATAGACTCCTTTCAAGATTTTTTTATTGACGAAGCAAGTCTTCCAACACAAAAAGGCACTGCGTTCAGTTGACAAAATTTCTTAAGGCTGACAGACAAAGGTTTTCTTAAGGTGATATTGTCTTACTCCACTTAACCCTACGAGAATTCTACATTACTCTTTCAGGAAGTGTTGATTTAAACAATTTACTCCAAAGAATTTAGATTTTATATCGGTGCGATTATGGAAGTTTTCAAAGTCTTCGTTTGGAGAAATGAAATTTAATTGAATGGAAAGAACTGCTGACTGTACTGTCGATCGTATGCGCAAACATTTGCGCTTAATTGTGCCATTGGCAGAAAGTGACTTTTCTACGACATAACGTAATTGTTGACAACTTGACAGTCGGTAAAAGAGAGACAGTATACCCTGTTAATCTTGAGCTGCAAAAAAAAGCCTAGCGTCTTTCTGTGCACTCAACCTTATAACGCACTTCAGCCTATATATTTAATTCCGCTTACCTTTAAATGACGCCAAATCATATATATTGTTTTGCACTGAATATAATATAAACAGGATGTTGTAACTCTGACTTTTAGTGACTTCACATTTTTCATATACCTTGGATATTATCTTGTATATGCATCATTAGGAAATAGTAACAATTTCTAACAATAAGCTTTCCGTATATTTAGGGGGCCTATACAAATATGCACACAGAGCAAGTATAATGCAGACAAATACTTAGATGTGATAATTTGTTCGTGAATATTTTGAGGCTGCTCTATATATAGGCCTGAATTTCAAACTAGATAGCTTAATCTCTAGTCATTGTTTGAAAAGTTAAACTCCACGTGCTGCAGTAGTGAACTAGTTAACATACCATTGTTAGTGCATGCGAACTAAAGAAAGACTGTTTAACCGGTCAAGTGATATTAACGTGGTAAACAAGTGGGAAAACAATATATTTTCAATCTTCTATCTTGTAACCTGGGTTGGCAAATGTAGTACCGGTCACTGGTCAGTGAAAGACTGCATGGAGACATGAAAAAGCTTTTACTGGCTATAAGAGTGTCCTTCATCTACATGAGATTAATGACTATATATGCGCATAAAAAATCCATCGAAAAAATACTGTTCTCAATTGCCGAGTGGATGTTGAAACATCGACATAAATAACAAGCGAGAGTGTAGATATTCTATATTAGAAAGATATCTATCTACACTGTGACAAATGTACAAGTATTGGATAACATCGAGTATCGCTCAGCTATAAGCTTACAGCTCTTTGATCGGTAACTTGTCTACAGCCAGCAAATGTTTCTCGTACCAGAGACAGTACGCTATTTTCTGGCACTTAAATTAGTCGATTCCTCCCCCCCCCCGCCCCCTTTTTTTTTTCTCTCGACCAATCAAACACCAAAACATGGATTCATTCAATAGTTCTTGCCAATGATTCGTCGGAACGCAAAAATATACCACACAGATTACTTTAATATTGCTGTAGAAAGTGTACATGTATTCTTAATTATTTAGTGTGGAGGTGATGTTAGATTGAGAAAGTGACTATATTATTTATTACTATCCAGGGTGTCATTAATTATAGGGGTCTGTATCATTATTAATTGAGGTCACTATATCATAAATTACAGGGGAGGTTGTGCTTGTGTTTAAAGGAGAGATAGTGCTATTAATTTTAGAGGGGCTTGTAGTATTAATTGGAAAGGAGGATGTATTATTAATGATAAGGGAGGCTGTGTTATTAGTTACATGGTGAGCTGTGTTATTAACTATAGATGAGGTTGTATCCTCAATTATATGGAAGGTTGTCATTAGTTAAAGGGAAGGCTGTTTGATTAATTTAAGGGGAAGTTGAATAGTTGATTATAGGGGAAGTTGTGTTATTAAATATAGGGGAAAATATATTATGAATTAAAGGAAAGGTATCATTCATTATAGGGGAAGCTGTATCATTTATTAAAGGGGTGTTTGCATTATTAGTTATAGGGTAGGCTGTTTACTTTATTATAGGGGAGGTTGTATCATTTATTATAGCGGAGGTTGTATTATGAGTTATAGGGGGACGTTATGTTATGAATTAAAGGAGAGGCTGTATCATTTATTATAGGGGTGGTTTGCATTATTAGTTATAGGGGACGTTATATTATGAATTAAAGGAGAGGTCGTATCACTACTTATAGGGAAGGGTGTGTTATGAGTTATAGGGGTGGTTGCATTATAAGTTATAGGGGAGGCTGTTTACTTTATTACAGGGGAGGTTGTATCATTTATTATAGGGCGGGGGGGGGGGGGGTATTACGAGTTATAGTGGGACGTTATATTATGAATTAAAGGAGAGGTTGTATCACTACTTATAGGGAAGGGTGTGTTATGAGTTATAGGGAAGGCTGTTTCGTTAATTTAAGGGGAAATTGATATTATTAATTGTACGGGAGGTTTTTTTAAAATTACTTATTGGAGAGGCTGTTTCATTAATTATTGGGGGAAGTTGTGTTATTTATTATATTGGAGGTTGTGTTGTTAATTATATGGTAGGTTGTGTTATTAATTAAAGGGGAGGCTGTATCATTTATTATAGGGGAGGTTGTGTTATTAATTACATGGGAAGTTGAATTATTATTGGTAGGGGAGGTTGTGTTATTAATTATATGGGAAGATGAGTTATTATTTGTAGGGGAGGTTGTGTTATTAATTATATGGGAAGATGAGTTATTATTTGTAGGGGAGGTTGTTATTAATTATATGGGAAGATGAATTATTATTTGTAGGGGAGGTTGTGTTATTATTTAAATGGAAAGTTGAATTATTATTTATAGGGGAGGTTGTGTTATTAATTATATGGGAAGATGAATTATTGTTTGTAGGGGAGGTTGTGTTATTAATTATAGGAGAGGCTGTATTATTTATTGTAGGGGAGGTTGTCTTATTAGTTATAGATGAGGCAGGTTTTTTATATTATTTATTTACTACTATTTAGAAAATGTTTACACTGAAACATTGAAAACACAGCCCATATTTACTTTCTACAATACACAAAAAGTTTTTCCTTACTTTCGGGTTTGGGAGCTGTCTTTCTTCTATAAGAAGAGTAGTGGAAGTCTGCTGGCGAATTGGTGCGTAATTGGTTACATAATTTTCTGCACTACAATTTCTGTCCAACTTTCTGAAATATTTAAGATATAATATTTAAGCGCTGTACCGTCTGGGCTGAAGATCGGTTGGCTATTTGTCCTAGATGGCTGGCACTCAATGGTCGTGGGTTCGACTCTCGGATATGTCAATTTTTTTTTTTTAAATTGAATACGTTCAACCATCTGTTGACCACGTGTAGCATAATAAGGTTAAAGCTAGAAGCCTATATTGATTTTTTCATATACTGGGATATAAGGTTTCACTTAATAGTTTTATCTCTCAAATCAGCTTATGTAAGGACATACAATATATTTAGCTGAAAATAATGAAGGCATTCTAATTTTTGATCTGAATAAATCACGCATTGTCGTGATTAAAAACAAGTAGATCAAGAGTGGTAAAATTAATAAAAGCAGAATGGCAACAACCTAGATTTGAACAAAAACAGGTGTGTTAAAATAGGTAAAATATTTGCTTATTGCTTAAAGTGACCCACATATAACATGGCTTATTACAACACTACAACTATGTTATTTATCAGAAATTTCCTGTCAAATTCATTTATTGAAATCTTTTAAGACAGACGATCACCCGAACACCGTTTTTTCTTATTCTCGTATTGTTGAATTACATGACTTATACTTAATTGTTCCAAAGAAGCTATTCCACTTTCAAGTTTAACTCTTTTCCAGTGAAAGGAACATTTTTAGATTTTCAAAATGTTGCTTCCTCCATTCCGAAAGAATGGAAATACAAATGACAACTACAGGAATGTGTAGATATATTTTTACTCCCCACACATTAAAACATTATTACAACAACCGAAGGGTACTAAACTTTATTATAAATACTCACTAATGAATTAAATAATGGCAATAATAAATATAAATATAGAACTTGGCAAAATGTACTGGATGTCGACATAAAAGATACCGGCTGGAAAAATATTTTACATCAATGTATGAATGTACTAGTTACACCAAATTGATTGACTTTCAGTATGAGGTAATACATCGAATTGTAGCAACAAGATCCTACTTATATAAAATCAAAAGGCCTGAAAACGGATAATGTCGGTTAGGCGAGAATGAAATAGAACATCTATCTATACAATGCAATAAGGCTAAAACGTTTTGGATAGACTTTGAAAATTGGCTAATTAGAAAAGATTATGAAATTGTATTTGGAGTAGGTGCCGGACAAAATTACTTTATTTGTTACTTATCATTGAAAAGAAATACATTTACGACATGAATCTAACGGTGGTGGATAAAAGGGTGGAATTGAAGCGAAAATGGGGAGACATGCGCGTTTGTTTGCAAGAGCTGTGAAAGTGGAGTGAATTTAAGAATACATAGGTCACACAGAGACATGATTTAGTTTCTGATTGGTGAAAAAAAATTAACTCTTTTGGAAGTTTACGATTTGCTATATAAAATAAATTAAAATATTATTTTAAAAGAACACATGAAGTGATAGTAAGAACACCCTTTCGCGATTCATTACATTAGCCATTACCAAAGACGTGTCGCCTTGTTCACCTATCTAAAAGAATTCACAGGTAAGTCCTTTCACTTTATTTGTTCGCCAGATTTGTCTTAAATAAAACACCGAAACACTACACTTACATTTAAATATACAAACACTTTGTGGTGGGATGAAAACCCCAGAGGGATTGTTGTGTCCCATCTAATAGGTAGATAATCATTCATTCGAGATAACAAAAGACCACTTCCCTAAAGTAGCAATTACTGATTTTTTCAAAATGCAATATAGCATAATTCTGGTGAATAATAAAAATAAATAGTTGGTTAATTGTCCATAGTCGGTCAGCTTTGTGTAAAACATAATATAAAAGTTACGAGTGTCTTTCAAATAAAGCTTAAAGCGAGACATCAAAATAGATATAGGTTATAGTCTTAAAATCTGGTGAATTACAGAATCTTGGGCGACTTGTTTTCATAAAATAGCATGCGGGATGAATAAAAGCGAAATAAAAGGGCCTATTTACATTTTTGTCCGATTGTCTTGTTTGATAGCGATTGACACGAGCAATATTAGTAAAGCACAATTTAATTTTGAAATTTGGAAGGCAAAAGGGCTTTGTAATGAACAAACATATGAATAAATGTATTGAGCTTTCATATTGTAAGTATAACAATTTTTACTTTTGAAAAAAGGTTCTATATGATCATACGTACCTGACCACGTGAGTTTTATTGGGGTTTTTCTTGGGTACAATAAACATGACTTGTGTTTTCTTTACACAGAAAAAAAATATATATATATATATTTTCCATAACATCTTAGGGAAAACGTTTAGTAATTGCTTGAATATAGCACTAACGAAATATTCCATAATTTAAGGTAATAGAAGAAGGGATTTTTCTCGGGGGCAAGGATTAGTTTAAACATATCGATGGATTATCCTTCACAAGCTAGGAAAAATTCCACACAAGTCAAGGAAAATTCCACATTAATTGCGCTTTGTAATTGTTCCCATAACTTGGCCAAGGTCTTTTTTACCGTACGTTTATTACACGAAAACCATTTATGTATTTTTCCAACTCCTAATTCATCAGTCTATTCTAGAGAATCAGATATCTGTTCGATAGCGTTATTGAAGTAACGGGCTCCGTGCAATGACCGTCGGTGAAACCACATCCTCTGGGTATCTTACTGGCTACGTCAACAAAGTCTCGATCACGAAGCCGAACAAATCTTATTATAATATTTTGTTTACCTACTTGACCCTTAGGTTACCTATGGGCATCTTGAAATATCATAGAGTTTAATATATCTCTTTATATTTTGAGATAATCACCTAGAGCCTTATGAGTCTCGGTTACGGAACACACGGTTTGGAGACACCTTTTATTCCCGAAACACATAGAGACTGTATCCTTGTTGTCCTTAATGTTCCTGAAGCCTCCTTTCTCAATAGTGTTGTCGTCTAGCATTTTAGCAATATCTCTAACGAGAATGGAGGCCAGACATTTGTCTTGTTCACGGAGTACATCGAGGAGTTTTCACGTTTTGTTCACCTGGCTTAGCGGCTACATCTCTATTGAGTTTCGTCTTGGCCTTGTTCACACATGATGGTATTTGTGTTTCGGTCATTGGTCTTAAAGGTGATATCTCTAATTGAAAATGCCTGCATCAGAGATCGGTATCACTAGCAAAACCTATCCACGAGAAAGCGTTGATTATAGTAAAGTCCTGTTTATGCACTGCATCAATTCTCACGCTGCCAGACTTTACCAAGGAGTTTGTTCTTAGGACTGACGCGTCCGTTGTTGGAGATTGTGCGGTTCTTTAAGATAACCAGGGCGTTCTTCATCCTAAAACCTGTTCAGCTGTACCTGTTTGATCAGACCCTTTTGCTCCAAACTGACCATAGGCAACTTTCATTTGTGAACACACCGAAACTGACGACCGCAAGGATTATGAAGTGGGCCTTGTTTCTTCAGACTTTCAATTTCCAGATAGAAGCTATTAAGGCCGGGAAAGTAACAGTTGACGCAGACTATTGAATCGTAGCTCTGCTGGTCCTACCTTAACTCCAGTTTGTTTCTAGGCCTGCGGCCGTGGGTCAGATGTTAGCGAGTTTACTTACTAATCCTACATCGATGTAGATCGATTCAGTTTATCAACCCTTGGTTACATGATTGAGACACACGATGTTGCTCACCCGTGAATCAAAATGTTCAAACTTTAAACTAATAACTTATAACTGGAAATTTCATATAGCTTTTTTCAAAATGAAGAATTTTAACCTCGACGGAGTTGTCCATCCGTAAGATGTGTTTAGACAAAGATCGATTCATTTTGATTTTATAAGCTCGAATCGATCTATGCAACGTGACTAAATGGCTTGTGTCATAATGAACACACGTGAATAACGTGTAATTTTGTCTTTGGGTCTTTTGAGTTAGGGGAATTTAATACAAGTTGACAACTTTTAAAACGATTATTATGTAGTTATTTTTTTTATTGATTTACGCCGATTTCATGCCTCCTTAAACTGATCTGCTGCTAATGGTGATCAGCATTGTTGCTATAAGGTTTGAAAATAATTTACTGTTTTTCCTTTTACGGCATTTTTATTCTTCCAATCGGTGTAGCACTACGAGGACTCTCTTGAAGGCACACATAGAAATCCTCACGTCCATGCCAGCCATCCCGTGCCCACTAAGAAACAAAAAACATCGTTCTGACATGTGAGAGAGTAAGTCCCGCTTCCCTATACACCACGTATAATTCGTAAGTTTGTGTCAGTTATATTGGTCCTTATTTCTGTGAAATTACACGCGCTTAAACTCTGTTGGTATGCGTCCTTTATAAACTCGTGTACCATTTGTCATACTTGTTTAATTAATGTAGCGTATTTCATCCTCGGCAATTTCTCAGTCACGAAACGTTCCGGAAAATGACGATCAGTGACACTGAGACTATATAACTCGGTTGTTTAGGGATAAATGGTTTGTTAACACCAGGAACAATGTTAGGCATGTATTTGTCTTCTCTTCGCTTAGCTGACAAGACAGTCCACCCAAACGTAACACTCCAAGGTAAGCTCCTTATACACACAAATCCTCTTCTTTATATACACCTGCTTCATTATAGAACAAAAGATGATTCATCGATTTTAATTAATCTACATCACTGTGCCAGTGTGATTACTTTTAGAAATATATATATATGTTCTCTCTTCATTTATTCAAAATAGATATATATTGAAGCAAAGGTTGTTAGAGCGCTGGTCGTTCTAACCAGAGGCATGAGTTCTAAACCCGATGGTTACAAGCTAAATATATATAAATATTTATATTTATATATGTTTTTTTCTCTTATAAAAAAACATATATAGTCTTGGTATAGAAAGAAAATTTTGCTGACCTCCACCGGGAATTGAACTCAGTATCACGGGAATTGAACTCGGTATCACTGGAATTGAACTCAGCATCACGGGAATCGAACTCAGTATCACGGGAATCGAACTCGGTATCACGGGAATTGAACTCGGTATCACGGGAATTGAACTCGGTATCACGGGAATCGAACTCAGTATCACGGGAATTGAACTCAGTATCACGGGAATTGAACTCGGTATCACGGGAATTGAACTCAGTACCATGGGAATTGAACTTGGTATCACGGGAATTGAACTCGGTATCACGGGAATTGAACTCGGTATCACGGGAATTGAACTCGGTATCACGGGAATTGAACTCGGTATCACGGGAATTGAACTCGGTATCACGGGAAT
>JARFOD010136619.1:0-27481 GCA_031763545.1 Mopalia muscosa
CTTAAAGACAACCGTCCTTAATTTAAAAAGTACTGGTGGGGGACTATGGATTGCCCTGCAATACTTCATGCTTGTTTCTCACGGTTTTCCATCGTAATTAGGCATGGAACAGTGTGAAGAGGACAATCCGCTGCATATAAGTGAAAAACCCTTGAGTATGTTGTAAACACCAAACAAACCAACAATCCTGCTGCTCTTATGCTCTCATAGCTAAGGGCAACATGTAACCCTTTTGTTGTGAAGGGTTTGTTTGTGTTTTTTCATTGTTAGTTGCCAGGGAGGTCTTATGAATTCATGAGAGAAAAAATCTCATCAAACAATTCAATACAATGTAGTTTAAAACAAAGTTTAAACTGTTTGTTGCAGACTGCACCCACAAATGAAGAGGCTGGATTCTGTGACCATGTCTATGTGGATGAGA
This sequence comes from Mopalia muscosa, assembly GCA_031763545.1. Classification (NCBI taxonomy): domain Eukaryota; kingdom Metazoa; phylum Mollusca; class Polyplacophora; order Chitonida; family Mopaliidae; genus Mopalia; species Mopalia muscosa. The sequence goes on from JARFOD010136619.1 coordinate 422, forward strand.
TCGGTGATACACCTGTGGTGGTTTTCAAACAAGGTAAGATTCAATGTCTTATTCTGGTCGGCCCACTGCTGTGGCTGAGTGGTAGCTTTTTCACTTACTAAACTGAACCTGCTTCAATGTACCGTTCACGGGATCGAGTCCGCCTGCGACCATCAGGTACATGAGCAAGTCACATGTTGTAGCTCCGACAATCACAGGGGTAGTTTTTGCGAAGTTTCATCCCAGTTTTCCACAGTAATAAGGCTAGGTGCAATGTGATGTGGACAATCCGTTGTCATATAAGTTAAATACTCTTGACTACGACGTTAAACCCCAATTAAACAAACGTATTTTGGTCATTTTAAGGTTTCTTGTTGTACCTTGCACTGAATTATTATTATTTTTTTGTATCTTGTCAGTTTAAGTTATCTGTGACCATGATGGTCATCGTTAAAAGCACATTGGGCAGACCCCAATTAGATAATCCCTGAGAACAATTTCAAACTAATGTCTTCCATTGATTGTTAATGTTGCAGACAAGAAGGACAGTGCTATAGCTACAATAGTAATCCGTGGATCAACGGATAATATAATGGATGACATTGAACGCGCTATTGATGATGGTGTGAACACATTCAAATGTTTGACCAAGGTGAGCATTTATTTTAAAATATACTGATATCCTCCTTTTAAAAAGAAGTATAACTTGGGAATTGTGAACTTTATGTGACATCTTTCTAATGGCATGCTGGAGAAAACAGTATGTAGTCTTGAATCGTTAGGAGGGAGCTTCATGTTGCCCTGGTGCTGTAGGAGATAAGGAGTAATATAAAGCCGATCTGTTTGTGAAGTCAGGTCTTGTCTTTGTTTCTTGCCAGTGGTGTCGATGGTTTCCTTCTCCCATTGGGCTGGCCATCTTATGAGTAAAATAACCATAGAAGGGTGTTAAACCCCAATCAATCCAAACAATAGTTGGAAGGATTGGTTGGTTGTCAGTTTGAAGAGTTTGCACAGGAGCAAATTTGACTTTCCAACATGATGTAGACTTCACATCTTGGTTGTGCTGGTGTGAATAATTGTTGGAATACACCATCATATAAGTGAAATACCCTTCCACATGGGATAAAATCAACAAGCAATCAATATATCATTTGCTGACATATATACTTACTGTCCTTAGAACTGGTTCAGTCATTTGTTCATTCATTGGTTGATTGATTGTTTGGATCAATTTGTCTGATGGTTTCTCATTATGATCAAACTTTGTAAAAAATATTTAAAAAATTGGATTTTCTGCTGTTTAATTGAAGCTGGGGATCACATTTTATTCAAGCTTGGTGCTAATATTCAATTTTCCCAAAACTTCTATTCAGATTCTTATAGCCCTGTTTACAGCCGAGCTACTCGCCTTGTCTTGATAACTAATTACTGATGTTTTGTGTTTTCTCCGTCACCAGGACAACAGACTAGTATGTGGCGCTGGAGCGACAGAAATAGAAATTGCCAAACAAGTCACATCATATGGAGAGGTAGGTTAATGAATTGTCAAACCTCAGGGTACTAATAAGCATTGCTTGAGATAACAGAACCAGGGTTTACAAGGTTTTCCACCTTATTTAAACCAGGAGCCGTGTGAAGTGGGATATCTGTCATAAATGATATGCCCTTGAGTTATATGCCCTTAATCCCAATCAAACAAATAACTGTTGATTCTAATAGTTTTTTCAAGTTATTTGCTTCCTGTTTTTCCTTTACCCTTTGAGCAACACAAAGCCATCTGGCACTATTTTCCACTAATTGTCGTATTGCTTACAAAGTCTTATGCTGGTAGCTCTCTGCCACCATAAACATTGCGATTGGTTTTCCAGACTGATTGAGCAGACATGCTCTTATGTGTGAAATAACAATATGTGTGGTTTAAACCCTAATCAAACAATCTGTTTTCTAATAACCTCCAACATACATACTGTCTTTGCTAAGCACTGTAGGAAAATTAACTTTCCAACATTATGGAAACTCTTCACATTTTGGTTGCCAAGTGTCAATAATTGTTGGAATACACTACCATCATACAAGTGAATATCCCTTCAGCATGGCATAAAACACCAACCAATCAATCAATCAATCAATCACCAACATACTGTAGCACTACGTACATCCATTCTGTAAGTATGACAGCAATTTCAGTGTCCAAAAAATATACAATAATTGCACCATTGATCCCCAGTGGTTACACAAACCTACTAGAAATTGTATGTGATCCTGTTTTGTAGAGTGTACCTGGTTTGGAACAGTATGCTATAACCAAGTTTGCTCAATCTCTGGAGGCCATACCAAGAGCAATTGCTGAAAACACAGGTGCTAAGGTAAGAGGATTTCGTACTCGCATTAAGTGTTAATTACTGCGGTTGTAGAACATGTTTGTAGTTATACTTCCAGATGAGTTAGTTAAAATGTCTTCACTTCTAGCTGGCAGTTAAAAGACAGACAGCTTCCTGTTGGCCTTGTATTCTTGGAGATAGCCGATCTATTATTGCATCTTTATTTTTATCATCTTCCAATTGTCATAAGTGAACTCATTGTTATACAAGTAAAATACTATTTAACAGTAACCTCAAACTAAATGAATCGACAGTTCTGACTTCCATCTGTTCATTGTTGCAGGGTACTGAAGTGTTATCAAAGCTGTACGCCAGTCACCAGGAAGGCAAGAAGAATGTGGGGGTCAATGTTGAGGTAAATGGCAGGAATTGTAAAGTAAATAATCACAAAACATTCTGTGGATGAAAACATGTGGCGCCATCTAGTGCCAATGTCTTAGTTTAGTTTCCAACACTTAACTTGAAAACTTAATAAAAACATTCGATGTGGCAAGGGTCCTGTCTAGGGCAGATTGTTTAAAGAGTAGCAATGCTGTCTTTTACTTAGTAGTGGAGGAAACTTTCCAAATTTTCATATTATGGAAACGCTTCACATTTGGATTGTGTTAGTATCTATAATTGATGGAATACACCCTAGCATATAAATCAAACGCCCTTAAGCATGACGTAAAACACTAATCAATCAACGATATGACAAGAGGTTGCATAGGATTAACCTTGGTCTCTGCCTACAATTGGCACCACAATGTGGAAAATTAGCTTTACATTGAATATTACTTATTATGCTATTACCCAGCTTTGTAAAATATATTCCATGTGGTGATGACACATGGGACTTTGTTTGGTGGGTGTCAGCCTACATATGGCACCACCTGATGAAGCCCTCCTATTTCTAGGTTACTTCTCCCTCAAAGATCACTGAGCTGTCACTTTTAATAAAAGATGTTAGAATCCCAATTTCTCCAAAAGTATGCCACCCCGTGAGGGAGCGGGTGGGCCCTGCAGAATACTATTAATATCATTAAATATTGAACTTTTTTTATACGTTTTTTATAAGTATCAACCATTTGGGGGAATACAATTAGCATAGCTTCAAACACCAATCATTCAAGCAAAATGGCCAAATTCAGACAGCTTATTGTCACAGCTTTGGTTTGGTCGGTATTTGGCTTCAATTGAGCTCTTGTTAGACTTTTTTTTTTTACAGTATGTTTCTGTGTTGACCATTTCAGGAAGTTGGTAGTGTCTCTGATGCTGTTGAACAGGGTCTTTTAGATCTCTACCTCACCAAGTATTGGGGGATGAAATTCTCTTCAACTGCTGCCTGTACTGTGTTAAAAGTTGACCAGGTATTATTATTATTATTTTTTTTTTTTTCTGTGCTAAAATAAAGCCAAGGTCAACTGCTCTGGTATAGTTTCTTCCTATAAAACTAGCCCCGTGAGGGAGCGGGTGGGCCATGGCTCTGCAGAATACTCCCTTGGCTTCCTTGGTCGATCGTAAGAGGCAGGAACAGAGGTTGCTTTCTGTTGCCCTGGTGTTCAGAGCTAAAGGGTAACGGGGAGCAGATTTGTTTGTGATGTTCTATATTTGTGTCCGTCATCATATAAGCGAAATACCCTTGAGTACGACGTTAAACACCAATCAAACAAACAAACAATCCTATAAAACTATGTCTGGCTCAATTAATCCGTTGGTTTACTAAGGAATGAGTACAAACACTAACTGTATATAAAGTATATACCTTATCATTTTGCAGTAATAATAAAGCAAAGACGGACTTCCGCATTGAAATCATATCATTGCTTGATGAACCTAACATAATACTTCAAGCATTGATTGAGTCCCACAGTTGCCCTGGACAATCTCGAGGTTTCCCTCCAATTTTTAGCCTCATTGAAGTAAGGCCAAGTTTGAAGTGGGCAATCCGTCATCATATGTGAAATACCTTTAAGTATGACGATATACCCTAAACAGACAAATGTAAGAAATTTTCCCTTTCTACTTGGAAGTACCATCTTTTGCAATTTCCCAATTCTTTTTAATCCAGATTATCATGGCAAAGGAGAGTGGAGGACCAAAACCTAAAGAGAACAAAGGCTGGGATGAAGACTGATCTGTGGGCCCCAATTACTCTATGTGCCATTATTAATCTTATTTTGTATGTTCGCTCCATCTATACTATGTCATTTGAGTGCTAATTATTAATACTAGTTCTTTTTAAATGAAAGGAACAATAAAACTAAATTAAATTCCCACCCAAAGATTTGTCTGCTTTGATTTATCTAATTTATTGAGTATGATGTTAAACCCCAATGGATCAAACAAAACCACCTCCAATAACTGACAACCAATTAATCTTTAAGAGGAGAAAACCAGCCAGTCTTGTTAGCGCTTAAACTTTTAAGCCAAACATACAGATGAGTCAGATGACGACTATTAGTTCAATAAAGGTCTTGCCATAGATGCTTTCAAGAGTTCTAGCGAAGTATCAGTAATACCTAAACACTGTCTCTGCTTTAACCATGGTTATTAAGGTTAAACTGGCTGTAAGGTAATTGTAAGTTATCCCAATGTGACTAAATTCCGTCTTTAAATTTCTGTTGCCCTTTCGGTTAGTTAAAGGAGCACCCAAAAACCATATTCTATAAACAAGTAAAACTTTTTGTGTGTAATATAATACATTAATTTCCATTTTCATAATCTGATCATAACTCCTGTGATCATCCATTAAAAAGGATCACAAGTACCAGTTGAGTCATTAAATCCTGTACTGCTGAGTTTTCTTGCACTCTGGTTGGTCAGCCAATTTTGAACTATCCAATGTCATAAGTGAAATACCCTTGAGTACGAAGTTAAACATCTAACAAACAAGCTATGGTGGGCCAAGTGCGTCACTGTATGAAGGAGTTAAAAAATGATGGTGTTTAACCAGCCAATTAAACTTATTTCCAATAACATCATGTCACAGTTTTTGTCTCATGTCAACTGTTGTGATCTAACGTGATCTTTGGTCGTGTATGTTGTTCAAAAAGACATTTCCTCAAATTATTTGACGTGTAAGATTAGGCTTTTGTCATGTACATTTAACACAGCATACCGGAAATGTCAGGAATCGATTCCTTCTTAACAGCTTCTTAACAGCCTGAAAGTTGAGACCTGTGGTGAGGTACAATGTGCCAAAAAGTAATTACTCCTGCCCTGTGATTGGCTAGTTAAGAATGATATGTTTCGGTTTGTCTTCATCACGTTTCCTGTACCGGTATGACAAAATCGTTATGACGTTTCCCGTGTGCTATGTTTTGTAATGAAAACCGTATCTTAAACCTCAAATAATTTGGACCAACACACATGGCAGAAAATTTCTGATGGGTTCATTTTGACCAAGCTCACATATTAGAACATAAACTGACGTGAGGCAAAATTTCTAACCTCATATAATAAATAAAAAACATGTTTTTCTTTGAAATGAGGCGATTTGATTGGTTGATTTAACACCGTCATTTTTAAACACTCACTTCAGATGGTGTCGACTTGAAACGCACTTGGCCCACCATGGACTGCAACGTTGGAATAAACCAACGCCATCACTATTTTACCAGGAAGTCATGATGTCCTTGTTAAACATGGTACTTGCAGGTCCTATTATAGGCTTAACGTATGAAAGAAAGATGCCCGACAGTGTCTCCTGCTGCTACTCTTATACAAAATATATATCAAAATCAAATATGTTCAAGTTCAGTGGCCATCTGCCTAAGGGCAGTTTGTTTAAGGATTATCAATACTGTCTTTAACTTTCCAACATTATGGAAATGCTTCACATCTTGGTTGTGCTTGTGTCAATTGTTGTTGGAATACATCGCCGTCATATAAGTGGAATACCCATAAACACGGCATACAGCCGTTACCGGATGAAGGAAGTCTAGAATTACCGATATGACTCGAGGAAGTTCTGAAAAAACATGTGATGACTAACAAATCTATTAACTCAAAAAAATGTTAATATCTTATGGCATTTAAATCAACTCGAATGGAAAACACAAAGTCGGTTAAATATGAGAAGTTGATTTCGTAATTCTGTTATATTGAAAACTGAAGTGTTGAAATGTATTATTGTTGATCTTGTATGGCTCCCACGTCAGATCCAACTGAATTCTCTGACTCGTTATAATAATGCCGGCGCCTTGCCCAGGGTTTGTATTCCTGTATAGGAGTATCATCTCTGATGGTGTCCTGCTTAAAATAGTGACGCCGTCTTGCCCACTGGACACTCGTGTCTCGAGGGTTTGTTGGAAGCAATTCTGTTTGGGTAGAATTGCTGAACGAGCTCTCTTCGTAGTGTGCTTGGTTGTAATAGTGCCTCCGTCTGGCCCACGGCTTAAAGCCTTGATCAATATGATTGCCAGACGGAGGCGTGTAGTTGGAAAGTCTTTCTTCCTGTCCAAGTTTTTGTCCGATGTCGTAGGAACCAGTACTATAATAATGCCTACGCCTGGCCCATGCTGGTTTGCAGTCTTGTTTGGCCTGCTCTTCTTGCTCTTTTTGAACCATGCGTTTGACATTTTCCTGGTTTTTAACCTCTTCTACGTATTGTATTGCACGTAAGCGATTGATTGCTACTTCATGGTGTATATCCACCATATGACGGATGGCCTGGTTACATTCGTCGTATTTCCTCCATTTCTTTACTGTCCTCTCCATAGACATCCTTCGTCCTTTCTATCTCAACAAGTCTAGGTATGGAGATATTTGGAGATCTCATAAATATATTCTCACCTTGGTAATTGACATTGTTTAGCGTTTTATCCTTTTTGGAAAAACAACATGTCTTCAACCCGACATACACTCTCCAATACCACTGAAAAATATAAAGAATGTCACATAATTTCACCTGATTTAAACAACCTAAGAACAAATACAAGAATTAGCAAAACTGGAACATAAAGTTATTATACTACAGCCAGGCTAAGGCATAATTAGGTCTTCATCTAGACGAAAGCCGGACAGTAGCATATATAAATGTGAATGACGTATTTTAAGTCCTGAATAATGTTTCTTAATTAAACCTAACTGGTAAAAGCTTGTATAACCAACCTCTGTATGTATGCAGTAACTAAACATTTTGAGGATGGAGGGGATATATAGGGGAGATAACTGCTGTATTGGAGCAACATCCGTTAATTAATACTTAAAAACAGCCCTATATTTGAATATTATGAAGGCCCTTTAATTTAATTGATTTGCGGTAATCTGCACTTAAACCTCAGAGGGGTGGGTCTAGGTAAAGAATTACTTTACAACTCAATTCTTTTAAAAACAGAATTTAGGGAGAAAAATTAATTGGCTAGTTCTGTATAACGTGACAATTGTAATAAAATTGTTGTTCCCATAATTTTATCTCTTTTTCAAAGTAAAACAACAAATAGTTCACAAATATGAGAATAATTTAGATTGTCAAATTAGCTATAAAAATATTAAGCCAAATTCCTAAAATGCTATGACAGTTGACATCAAAAACCTTGTTAAAAACAAATGTGGCGCTGACATTTGATAAATTCATTTTTTTCCAATTAACACTGATTATTACTGCATGATTAGAATTATCAGGCTTATAAACTCCTCAGTTCAATACTTACCAGTCTTTCTCTTTCAAGCGTAATGTACTTGGATCGGAGAAATTTCGCTTTTGGCGATTGATCCATTGTCTGTAAGTCTGTTGGTCGGCTTCAGAAGTCAATATAAACTTAGTTCAGAGAACAATAGATGACGTCTTGTCATAGTTACATCAAAATGACGTCATGACATACATCCTCTCTAATTGTGGCGTCGAAACGTCACTTTATAAATTCCACGACACACTAAACATAAAAATTTTGCGTCACAAATGACGTTCAGCTAAGACTCTATACAGACAAGAGTAAAGTGACTACTCCAAAGAAGGACGACACATTCATATTGACTCAATATTTCGGTTTATTAACAAACCATCATCAGAAGTAAAGTAAATACAGAGAAACATAAAATATATACAGTTATGAAGTGTCAGGCTAATACACAGTTTTTGGCATTATGTACAGATTACCAAGTAAATGTGTATAACGTATCAGTATATTAAACAAAGTTGGGTAAGCAGAGGTTGACAATATACGATGGTGTATAAACAACTAAAGAAAGTTCGTCCTTTGGAGTAGTCACCTTACTCTATTATGTTAAGCTTGTCAGTGGAAATTCTAATATTTGTGTTACAGATGTCTTGCATTCAAATTTCATCACTGTGTGCATTAAACAACATATAATAGCCAACTACATTGTGCAAGTCACCTTCGCTAACGATCCTGAATTATTTGTATTAAGGGTAGCCAGTGAACAAGATTGCTTCGTGTCTGTGGTCTGTTTGGTGTTTAGGAGGATTCAAAAATCACTCAAATTTGACACTTATAATGATAATTGGACACTGGGCGCGAGATGCCTTCGACGTTGTATTCGACCTTGAAACCTGGTCATGTAAAGTCTAGCGTTAAGGGTGTAGAGAACATCACCCAGCATACACTGTCTTTCGACCTCAAAGTGTGTACCAGAGATGGTGTCAAAGACTGTGGGATCTTTTCATTAGGTGGGAAGTTAAACAGACATTTCTTTGTGTTTTTGATCCAAACAAACATTAATACCAGAAATTTTGCGGCATGCAGTTCTTTGGTCTTGTCACGTTTAAAGATGAAATCAGAGACGTCAAACAGTATCCGGACAATTTGCTTATTAAACTAATCCAGGCACCGGATACGAAATACCAAATTCGTGCTTTAACAAAATAGAATGCTTCGTATCGTGTTTCCTGCTGTTACAGCCTGTTACCCTGTAATGTCGAATCTTTGTTACAGAAGTAGTTCAATAAGCCACTAAAGTGTCATACGTTTGTCATGTAAAAAAAAGGTTCATCACTTAAAATGTATTGTAGCAGACCATTAACACCACTGATTGGTTCTATCAATGAAGGCCTATATTGTGGGATTTCGTTGCACCAGAACAACAAATAAAAGTATAAACGTCAGAAAATAAGTTACATGAAACCGATGAAACAATTGTGTAGTACATTATCTTAGGAATGCCTGCGTCTTTCAATCTGACAGTAGGCCTACCCCTCGTGGTTTGTCTTTACAGACTTCAATTGTTTGTGTATATTGTAGTAATTACACAGCATGTATTCCTGAAATGTTGTAATTACAACGTCCAATAGCTATACCTTTTTAAAGTTTGACAAAGTATTGCGTATTGAAGCTGTCTTGGATTGTGGATTAGGGAATCTCTCTGAGCTGCAAGCTATTGATCTCACTCCTAAGTAGGTGTCCAGATCCAGGTTTCCATAAAGGCATATTACGGCGCGTATGTCAGTGGGTAGTTTAAAGGTACACTACCAGATCAGATTTCATATAAGGCACTCGAACCGTTCATGACATTTGACTTACTTATCTTCAATAGAACTATATATCGTGAGTTCATGGTTTATGTCAGGTATATAGGAAAGTACAAGGTAATCGGCCAGGCCGAACAGGATTTGGTATCCAAGAGACACGGTTAACATGACATTTACGTCCAGTTACCCAAGAGCATAATTAAACCAAGCGAGAACAGAATTACTTCAAGTACATTTCTAAATTAACAGTGTTTCTTTTGTACAATGTAAATATTGGTACACGAAAGAACAAGTTTCAACCCGATTTTCAAAGGACACATTATCAGCTAAATAAATCAACATAGTCACACCGATATAGTTCCTGAAAGTCATCCACCTAAACTTACTCTTTCACCCAAGGTTTAGCAGTTTAATAGTTATTGTGAAGTGTTATATGTATATAGAATATTTCGGAAATTTTATAAGTACATCCTGTTGGGGAAAAGTCCACAACAAAAAGGCCTACCTTTTGAAAACAAGAACACAACTTTTATGGATTAACGATTAGCATTGACTTTTCGCGCACTTTCTCGTGTTACTTGACATCTACAGGCAGTCTACAAGCGTTTTATCTTAACGTCACGTGATGTTTTACGTAGGATAAATGGCGATTAAGCCAAGGGTTTAGCTAAATGATATTGATAAGTTTCACAGTCTCTCTGTTTTCTGACAAGGATATGCACCTTAACGCTGCCTAATAATAGTCCATTAAACATTATGTACACAGAAATGTCAGGAAACTGTGTCAAGGTGCAATAGAATATATTGAGGACAAAAAACCCACGCAATCGGTGTTATCGTAACAGGATTAGTAGCGGGGATAATTTACTACCATTAAAGTATCCAATGTCCCCAGTATCCCATCAACATGCCTGTATTGTCAGGTGTCTTTTTCCTACACAAGCGACCCAGGCCACATGATCTACAAACACTGTCTCGCCACAAGTAAACAAACACCATCAGATTTTACAACAATAGTATATAAAAACTCATAGAGACTCTTTTTATATACCCTAGACGGTGGCCTCAATTTTCAATGTTTCGCGCCGCCCACATTTCTTTATTTGCATGTCAGATCCATAATAGCATTTAGTAGAAATGCGATTTGCTAAGGACGCTAAATATAATTGACTGGGTTTTGACCTGGTAGGTTTATGTGGGCTAAAAAATAAAATTACCTACTATAAAGCAGGGCAGTGATTCACTTAACATGCACATTATGTGAAGGGAAGCCATTGGTTTCATTGGTGAGTCGGCTTGATTCTTGTAACACCTGCAGTTTGACAAGTATTTCCACTTATTAGGTTTTACAAGTAGGCAAATTAACATGAAAATAGTTTACTCCAAGAAGCAATGGAACTGTCTGAATAAGTTAACATTAACTTAATATTTTAACTTTATTTCACTTTAATTGGAGATGCTAAAGAAACGATTTGTGTGCTGTATGGACATAGGGGTAATTGTGTGATCTGATATTTTCTTTTATCAGCTTTTAACACTTTATGCTCGGCACGATCAGTATAGTGTTTATTGGTAATACGTCTGTTTTGTTTTGTTTAGTTAATTATTTACAGATTAACACATATATAACAAATGCCTGGACACCGAGGGCGTGGAAGGAGGGGGCGTGGCTGCCCTAGGGGAGGAAGACGCCATGTAGGCTATGGTAGGAGGCATTCTAGATCACACTCTCGTGACAGAGATAGGCGCTGGAATTTCGGGAATGCCCGTGGAGGCCATAATGCACCTGGTCGCTGTGGTTCACCTGGACGTCATTCTCCTGGACGTCATTCACCTGGACGTCACTCGCCTGGACGCCGGTCGCCTGGACGTCATTCACCTGGACGTCACTCACCTGGACGTCATTCACCTGGACGTCACTCGCCTGGACGTCACTCACCGGGACGTGGCTGGCCAGGTAATCATTTTTGTGTAAATTTGTCCCAAGGTGTATCTCTAAAAGCAATGAGATCTATTATATAAAAGAAAAGAGAAATACTTTAATGAGTCCTAGAAATGTCATTCATCAGCTTTGTCAGTTCACTATAACAACAGGTTAGAAAAAGATTATTACCAGCTTTAAAGGAGTTGGGCTGCACTGCCATTCGAGTCTGTACAATAATAGGGTTGTTATGTTTTACAATATTCGCAGCAAATGACCCAACTATCCCTTTACCTAGAAGTATACATTTTTCTGTTGAAGGCCGATGTCCAACATTCCCTAATCGACCAACTTTCCCTATCACCTTTCCCGGGGGTCATATTGGAGGTCGTTTGCCGCCATGGATTTTACCAATCGGTCCCGGCAGAGGGCCATGTAGAGAAAGACCGACAGTGGTTAAGCCTCCTGAGAAGCCCGATGTCGTCAAACCTCCCCAGCCAGAAAAAGAGCCGGAGAAACCCCCTCAAGAAGAGCGGCCTCCGACACCAGGTATGTGTCTATACCGGTTAACCATGATTTATTATTGTGGTCTGACACCTGTTTACTACCGCAATATAGTATCTTTGACTGGCGACATAAATTAATCCCAAACTGTCAGTGGTCTCAAATTCATCCTGTTTTGTAGTATATCGATAATACCAGAAGTCTTCTTGATAGATTTCCGATAATATTAATTGTGTACCACACTCTTGTTGATGGAGTGAGTTGTGTTTTACGCGAAAAAATTCAGCGATATTTCAGCTAAATCGTGGGTGAAAATGTCAACAAAGTGTATATCAATAACTTTAACTAAACACGATTTAAATAATGGCTGTCCTATGGTTTGTATACGAATATAAACATTAATTGACATAAAACAGACAGTCATAAGTGTTAAAAACTATCTCAACCACTGAATATTTTATAATTTAAAAACATTTTCTTTTACGGGCTTTCGGCCTTCATGTCGGGAACTTTTACAAGTGAAAATATTAGATTCGTAATTTTTTATAATATTTAGATTTTATGATATACACCGATTCGCTAGCGACTAAAGTCAGTGTAACCCCAATGGTGATATTCTGTATGGCCTACATGTTACTGTTGTTGAACAGAGTGTTTTAAGGAGATGGTTGTGAGAATGTGTGGAAGCTCAACATTAATTTATAACAGTTGGCAATGGATCATCCATATGGCTATAAAAATAATTTATGCTCTCTTCCACATTACAATCACATACCTTTATCCTACCATAACCGACTCCTCTGTTATGTAACATTTAAGAAGCAAATAAACACACAATTTTCAGCACCAAATGTTTCGTTGGTCAAATACGGTCTAACTTATCGATTGTATAGGGCTTGTAATCCTATTATATAAAACATTGTCAAACTAACAAAAAACTTAACATGTCTTGAAATGTGGGATTTGACTAAATAATTCCATAATGAAGCAACAAATGTTTAATCCACAGAGATACCAACTGATGAAGTCCAAAAGAACCTCCATGTTACCGACATTGATCTCCAGATTTTGACCAATGGGAAGACACATCATACAGACGTCTATGATATGGTTGAAGAAGGCGAACAGCTTGTGATTCGGCGCGGACAGAACTTCAGGTTTTCGATGACCCTTAACCAAAACTACAATCCGAGTAGCCAAAAATTCAGAGTTGTCTTCGAAATCGGTACGCCGCACACGGCCACGTGTTTTTTAAGTTGTTGCTTCAATTTAAGCTTAATTTTTCCATTTAAAAAAATTAAATATTGATTCTTAAATATTAACTTGTAATTTTTTTTTATTCCTGTTATATTTTTTTACATTACTTCAACTATTTATGTCAATGAACACAAATTACTAAAGTTGATAACTTTCGAAAATCCAATCAAATGAATGTTGTATAGTTTCCTGTTTGAATGAAGATTAGTTATGTTACGTGTCTTTGTGAACACGTTTTAACATGGGAACATGGGAACTTACAGGTCAGAACCCAAGCCCTGGTAAAAGTAGCTTTGCCCGAATCCCATTCAACGGTCAAGCCCAGGGAGGAAAATGGCGAGTGAAATTGGAAGAACAATCAGAGAAAACCCTTCATCTGCTTGTAACAGTCCCCGCTAATTGTATCGTCGGTAAATGGAAAATGTCCATAGAGACAAAAGAGACAAACAAGACCAAATGGCTGAAGAGAGCACCGGAGAAACTATACGTTCTATTTAACCCATGGTGCAAAGGTAAGCTGACTATTATTACATATAGTATTTTCGTTACTTTGTGATAACATTTTCTTTGTGTGAACAGATTCCAGTTCAGAAAATGTTGCAGGTTGAAACCGGTCGGGAATCGAACCCACGACACCCGAGTTTGTCGCCCAATCGCCAGCAGTAACTGCCGGCCACCTAGACCACTAGATCACTGAATCTGCTGAGTTGTGCCTAACTCTGAGGGTTCGATTCCCGGACGGCAAAATTTTCGGAACTAGAATCTGTTCGAACTAAGCAAGTGTTATCCCAAAATAACGAAAATACTGTTTATCTCAAGTTCTCTTTCTAATAAACACAAAAATTTATTCATTATAAAATATTATTTTAAACATAGGAAATACAGGATATTCCGCTATAGGTTTTATCAGCTTAGTTCTTTATCTGTATAGTACTGGTTAAGTGTATAGCAAAGTCGTTTTTCCATGAAACACATAAAACAAATGTAGCCAAATGAAGCTTGGTTTACATATTGAACTTCAGTCAAAAATCGTCTCAACGATGCATATCAAATGATGTAATTTTATATGGATTCAAATTGTTCGGGTCTTGTTAACAGTTGATATCACATATCCGGTTCCCTGTCGAGTAGTTGGTTTTAGAAATGTCAGTATCATTTGTTACATGTCTATCAACCATTGCTGGAAGTTATCTAGTTGAATACCTAAATAGTTCAAGTTCAAGTTCAAAGTTAAATCATACAATGAGCAAATGTCTTTATTGGAGAGGAAATTCCACAAGCCTATCGTTTATGTATGTTTAGGCATGTGACTGCTCTCAACTTCTTTGTTTTGGGGACACCAATGAGGAATGTTCGCTAATGAGTTTTTTTGTTTTGCATTCACAGATTTACCTTCAAATGTGAACAAAAATATTCTCTTACAATTACATGCCATATCTTTCCAGCCAAATTCTTTTTTATATAGTTTATTTCTTTATCGTTTTCTGTTGACTTTATTTAAGGTAATTTGTGTATGCCAATACAAGACCCTTTAAAATTAAATATCTTTATTGTAACTCTCTTTGGACTTGGTAAAACCTTAAATAACAAATCAATGGAAAAGAAGTAACATGCATTTGAAAAACAATGTGAGTTATCAAACACATGCAAAAAACAAAAGTTGACTTATAACCAGGAATGAACGGAATCTGTAGAAAATGTCACTTTAATCTTAAAAGTATCCCCATTTTTATGGAAGCATCTGAAAACTGTCCGGTGAAATCCAATTATGAACACAGGGATTGCATATTGTGATTTATTGTCATGTTTAGAAAGTAACAAACTGTCCATTTATTTGAACTTTCCATCACCTACTTTCCACCCGAATACAGTCTAAACACTAACTTGATTATTCTTCAGTCGGGCTACTTCTTAATCGAACAATTCTGTGAAACACACAAAGAAAACAATTAAAACTTGACTTATATCATGCGAAACTTAGTGATCATAAAAAATCCAAAACCTAAGAATCAATAATCTGCAGCGATATAAACAGCCTGTTAACAAGTCACTTTCAAACTAATTCCACTAAAAAAAACCTATTCATATGTTTTGATACATATGATATGGATGGAACGTTATCCAATGAGGGGTAACTAACATATGCCATTATGTGACTGGCCTATTTATTATGATTGGGAAATAAGACAGAGTATTAACTCGTGTTCTTGTCGTTTAGATGACATCGTGTTCATGGAGAATGAAAAGGACTTGGAGGAATATGTGTTGAATGACTCTGGTTGTATCTTTACCGGAAATGCTAATCAAATCAGACCTAAACCATGGAATTTTGGACAGGTAATCTTTAAACCAAGTTTAAAATTAGGAATATTTGAAAAATTGCGTATTTTTAATTTCAAAAAGGGAAAAAGGGTTCTCTCATTAAAATTATGATATGTTCTACAGTTGTAAGACATTGTTTAAGTGAAACTTTCTTGTATTGCTTTTGATTAAATACGTGGCAAAATGTTTGTTTTTTTACAATTATATCAATGAGTGCACTTTCACTTTCAGTTTGAGGAAGGTATCCTAGAAGCCGCTATGTATATTATCAGTAAAGGTTTGAATTGGCAGTTTAATCAAGTGAGAAGTGATCCTATCCGTGTCAGCAGAATCATCTCCCAGCTGGTACGTAATACATCATACCATCAAATTAACTCCGAATCATCTCCCAGCTGGTACTTAATATATCATACCATCAAATTAACTCGGAATCATCTCCCAGCTGTTAAGTAATATATCATACCATCAAATTTACCCGGAATCATCTCCCAGCTGGTACGTAATATATCATACCATCAAATTAACCCAGAATTATCTCGTAGTTGTTAAGTACTGTATCATGCCATTAAATTAACCCGGAATCATCTCCCATCTGGTACTAATATATAATACCATCAAATTAACCCGGAATCATCTCCCAGTTGGTAGGTAATGTATCATACCATCAAATTAACCCGGAATCATCTCGTAGTTGTTAAGTAATGTATCATACCATTAAATTAACCCGGAATCATCTCCCAGCTGGTACGTAATATATAATACCATCAAATTAACCCGGAGCCATCTCCCAGCTGTTAAGTAATGTATCATACCATCAAATTAACCAGGAATCATCTCCCAGCTGGTACGTAATATATCATACCATCAAATTAACCCGGAGCCATCTCCCAGCTGTTAAGTAATGTATCATACCATCAAATTAACCCGGAATCATCTCCCAGCTGGTACGTAATATATTATACCATCACATTAACCTGGAATCATCTCCCAGCTGTTAAGTAATGTATCATACCATCAATTTAACCCGGTATCATCTCCCAGCTGGTAGTAATATCTCTTACCATCAAATTAACCCGAATCATCTCCCAGCTGGTTCGTTATATATTATACCATCAAATTAACCCGGAATCATCTCCCAGCTGGTACGTAATGTATCATACCATTAAATTAACCCGGAATCATCTCCCAGCTTGTACGTAATATATCATACCATCAAATTAACAAGGAATCTTCGTTATCGTTCTTAATCAACCAAACATTGCATTATATGAAGCCTTTTCTCGAATTATATTGAATATCTAATATCTTATTGTCCAAAATAAACTGACAAAAAACAATCATAAAGTATATTAAAGAATGAATTATATAATTTGCATGGCGGGAATAAGGATCAGCAAAATTTAAGAATTATAAAAATGTTCTTAGATCAGCACAATTTAAGAATAGTAAAAATGTTCTTAGATCCGCACAATTTAAGAATTGTAAAAATGTTCTTAGATCAGCACATTTTAAGAATTGTAAAACGATTCAAGGATATGCACAATTTAAGACTCTCGCTCTCGTCATTTCTATAAGTAGTTAAATCTTGGTCAGTCCCAATGAATTATTGCAAATTTTCACAGGTGAACAGTAACGATGACAATGGTGTTGTCTATGGTAACTGGTCTGGGGAATACGATGATGGTACAGCCCCGACATTCTGGTCAGGAAGTGTGAAGATACTGGAAGAATTCATGGCCAGTAAGCAACCCGTGAAGTATGGCCAATGCTGGGTGTACGCTGGCGTCACGACTACAGGTATAGTACACCATTCCCATCAGTTGTTGCCAGCAAAGTGTACAAGATGTCTTAACACTGGAATTTACAAGTATCATATCTGTTTCCAATACAGTTAGTTGGCGAATAAATGATAAAGGTTCAGCCAGACGTTACACAACCAAGTAGGGCTTGAACAAAACTGAATATTATGTTAGCCTACAAACGAATAACACGTGGGATTATATAAGATTTCGATAACGCACTTTGAAGCCGATGTAACCAAGGTTCCAAAAGCTTAGTTTAGTTGTGCTGACTTAAACCTTTTCACTAAAACCGTGAAACAAGCAGGGAATGCATAAATCAAAGACACGACAAAGTTTTCCCATTTATCCACTATAATTCTGTTGTTGTTTTGCTGCTTGCTTCAGTTTGTCGTGCCCTGGGGATTCCTAGTCGATGTGTGAGTAACTTCCAATCGGCTCACGATACTGACGGCAATATCACCATTGATTCTTACTTCACCGTGGAAGAGGGCACTGTCCAACCTATCAATGAGATGAACGACGATTCAGTTTGGTAAAATAACCATTTGTTTTACTTGTGAATATGGTTACCGTATGTAGAGGTTACGTTTGTTGTGACATGTATTTAGTGCCGTACTTAATGATAATTCACTCACATGACTGCGTGTAAGTCAAATGGGGGGAGGAAACCACCCGCAAGCCACTGGTAACAATCAAAGACAAGACAATACAATCGCAGGACACACACACAAAAAAGCCACGATGCCACAACAGATCGACTGTTGCTCCTTAACTTTGTAACCACCGTGACAACAGGAATCCTCCACCAACCACCCGCTAGATGGCATAGAAAATTACTAAATGCCAGTTGTTTCACTAAATGGTCACAACGCTTTGGTAGTTTCCCTTTTTAGATTACGAAGAATGACATCATCCCAGAGACCTTTAACAAGTACATAGCCTAGGACATGGAAAACGGTCCATAGTATTTCAGTACCAAGTAGTTATCAGTATCTAAAAGTTGTCTCCCATGTGAACGATAGTATTGTTTTGGAGGAGTTAGATCCATATACTTCTACAGTATAATTAATTTTCACGTCGCCTAAGCACTGTCTTATCATAAAGTCACACAACATGTCCTACCTGGGATCATACGAACATGTGTTTTCTCTTTGAAGGAATTTCCACGTCTGGAACGAAGCCTATATGGCACGGCCCGATCTAAACAAACCTCAGTATAACGGCTGGCAGGTGATTGACGCCACTCCTCAAGAGGCCAGCGATGGTTAGTATAATAAAGGTTTTGGAAGTTAGTATTTGGATAGCACGACACAAACGCAGTCTTCAATCTAATTCTGGGTTATTGCTTTATTGAGCGGTTTACGTGTATATCTGTAATATTATTTTTAAATATTGTAGAGAAACAAATTTTTAATCCCTTTTACCGGGATTTTTCTCCATTTTATTTGTATTATATAGAATAAGACTATTTGGTTTGCCTCCATCGGAATAAGAACCAGGGTGTCTGCCGGGCTAGAAGAGCCAGGGTTCCAACCGACTGAGCAACAAATGCTTACTGTATGAACGGAATAACCAAAATAACATTACCACAAAATGTGAGGCGTCTGTTATCGGTCCCTTAAGCGGTTTGCAAAAACAGTATGAATTCTTTCCAGATAGACTGTCATTTGTGAGAAACAGATTAGAAGGCAATCAAATTAGTCAAAGAATGAGCGTTTCGATTATATACCTGTGCAGAAAATTATATATTTTTTTCTCTTGTAGCCTTGTCCGGACAAGCTATACAAATGTAGATGTACTTACCTCTTTGGCATCATATTTATTTAAGTGGCATTTGAAAAGATTTTAACAGGGTTGTCATTTAGTGTAAACAGTTTTTAATAATTAATTCAACCATTTGCAATTTTCTGCAACTTTTATATTTACTTTCAGGTTTGTTTTGTTGTGGTCCAGCACCTGTGGCTGCCATAAAAGCCGGCGACATCGGCACGTCATTTGATGCTACCTTTGTATTCGCTGAGGTTAACGCGGACAAAGTTCTGTGGATGGAAACGGCTGATGGAGATTTTGAAGTGTTCCAGATGAAGAAGGATGTGTAAGTGTTTGGTTAATAAGTAAATACCAGGGAAATAAAACTGCTTCATCGAAATAAGATAACGTAACATTCGTCAAAGCCATATTATAACTTGGTGTGTCAGCCACTCTACCGTCAATTCGTCTCGACAGCACACGACGATTCTAGAAACGACACATCAGTCCGACGATTGCGGTTCCTCTAAAGGCACATGATGCTCCCAGACATAAAATAAAAATAGCTCATATTCCAACTTTTGGGTAATATTTCTCATAAAGTAATGTTAGAGCCATTAGGGTTTTTTTTTAAAATCTTTGCCAAAATCTTATGTATCTATTATTTGTTATAGAATTGGCAAAAAGATCAGTACCAAAGTGCCTGATGGCCAGCCTTTTGAAATGGGTCAAGACCAGCGTCTGGATATCACAGACACATACAAGTTCCCAGAAGGTAAATCGTGCTATAATAAACAATTGAACAGAGGAGGATTCACGAGCTTTTGTTAAGAGTTCCTCATTTCACTCGGCTTAAGAATCTGCTATGCTTATGATTTGGGCGATGCTGATTTCAGATTTATTCAGCAAAATTATATAAAGTTTTAAAAGGATAAAATAATGTTTAATTTTTTTTAATTCTAGTAACTCCTTAAACAAGGCTCTAATATTGTAAGTAACACAATCGTTACTATTTTATAAATGTTGGACACAAAGCAAAAGAATTGCTAATTTGAATGCAATCTGATTCAGCTTTTACTAGACAACTACCCCCTTTAAGTCACACTGAACATGGCATTTCTCTCTCAATGATGGGGAAACAACAGACCTCCGTAAATAAACCACTTGCACATGCAGAATTGATAAAAAAAA
Source organism: Mopalia muscosa (assembly GCA_031763545.1). Taxonomy (NCBI): domain Eukaryota; kingdom Metazoa; phylum Mollusca; class Polyplacophora; order Chitonida; family Mopaliidae; genus Mopalia; species Mopalia muscosa. Next base: position 20,939 of record JARFOD010136619.1, read on the forward strand.
AAACAATAGTTGTTTTTATATTAAACATGAGAACTAGACATGATACAAGTGTCAGATAACAGCATAGGGCTGGTGTTTTTAAAATGTTCGTTATGTGAACTGATTCCTTGCTTTGATTCGGTCTTATATACAAATATTGAGAATAATTGATTTGTCCAAAAGTTTCTGAAACAAGCAATAGTTCCATTAAAAATATAAATCGTGCTAATGTTTAAAAAAAGATGCTTTGCATTCTTCTAGTAAAGAGATCTGGGTCATTATTATCAATGAAATTGTAGATTTCAAAAACTTAATATAGTGTTGATAATCGATCGTGTGCCACATGTTCTCAGCTGAACTTCAAATTTCTTTTAGGTTTGGACGAAGAACGGGCATCTGTTATCCGTGCCAGCTTAAATGTGACAACTGATCGTAGTGCATATGCTCAACCTTCTGCGGTAAGTATTAAAGAGCTAATTGTCGGCCATTCACTACATCGCACACACACATACACAATATAAGAACAACTCATAAGTTCAGTATTTTCGTTGTTTTGGGATATAACTTATAACTGGTGTTATAACTCGTAACTTGTTTTCTATACAATGGACCAAGTTATAACTTTCAGAAAGAAAGCAAAAATCAAAATATGTATCTAGTTTGTGCCGTTTCAAGCAAACTCATTGCCATACTATCTGTGTTTACACGTATTATTGTCGGAACATAAAATTCCTAGCATGGTATAAAAATTGACATTCTATAGTTGTCTGTCTTGCTACTGTTCAAGTAAGCCAACATCGCCATAGCTTCCATTTTATTATGTTGTCCCATATGCTAACTTGACAAACTCCTTTAATAAACAGATCAATTCATTGGCCTTAAATGACCAATCACAAATGACAAACCTATGTTTTTTCATGACACTTTATAATGTGTCTTTCTATTGGACGATTGTGACAGTGACCTTTCACTGACTCAAGTGTCCCTGGCGTCATATATGGAAGGTCGTTTATTGTAAGATCATGCAATATGCAGACAATGCATCAAGAAAATACCAAGGAGAAAATATTATGGAGGTACCGGGGTACCAAGGGGAAAATTTAATTATATTTAAGAAACAGAAGTTATAATACATTACAATCTTTCTCTAGTGTATCTTTGATCTGACCACTTTCAGCTCAAGCTAAAAATAGGCCTAAACCTTTTTTAAGGTTTTCGAGACAAGTCTTTTGCAAACATACGCCACTCGGCAATTGTTGAAAGCACAACAAAATGACCCACTAAAATTTGTTCTGAAACAGAGTTCTCCTCTGCATTCATGTATGAAGGCGAAGTAGTGAAAAAAATTCACTATATTCACAGTGTACTTTTTAGTGGTGAGAGGGAAGAACTATAATGACGTTATTATGTCTCTATTTCCCATTGTATGTCTTAGATACATGTAGTTCTGGTTAAAAATAACAAGGCAGAAAACCACGAAGGATTCATTCGCTTATGAAATTGTGTAAATAAAATGTGCTAAAATTATTTTTAGGGAATCGAAGCGGACATATCTTTCAGCGAAGAGAAAATGTTAGGCGACGATTTTGACGTCGATGTTAAATTGAGTAATACTAGTGACAAGGACTTGGTCGTGGGTCACCTACGTCTACAAGCAGACACCATGTTTTATATCGGAGCAGTCGCTGGGGAAATCAAGACTGAAAATCACAAAAACATCAAAATAAACGTCGGAGAAAGTAAGATATAGATTTATAGCTTGATGAGGACTTCATCTACCTACTTCCAGGAAGCTTCCAATAACATTTAATGGATGGTGATTGGTTTTAGCCCTTGGGAAGATGACCTTTTGTTGATGTACAATAAAAAATTGTTAAACAAAATTTTAATGTAAATATGTCTAGATCTGGTATAGAATTTGACAATTGCAATCAAATACATGCAATATTCTGTTTGGTACTTGTTTTCCGACCTCCTGCTCATCAATCTGACTCATTGTCGACCATTTATTACAAAAAAAAATATCTGAGATATAGCCAATTGATTTTCTCATTAAATCTGACATTTTTTGTTGTGTTTTTTTTTTATAGCTTTAACATTGATTATGACAATAACCAAAGAGGAGTATTTACCGCACATCGCCGAGCTCAACGGAATACACCTGCGCGCAGTTGGCATGGTAACAGGTACTGACCAATATTTCGTCAGTGAAGAGGACATGCGCCTTGAGGCTCCTAAACTTCAAATTGATGTAAGTTTGCAAAAAACGATTAAGATACACTCGGAAATAAAAACTAAATTTTAATCGCCATAAATAAATTGAATTTTCATTCATAAATTTTAGTATACATTTCCACAAGGCTGATCTTTCTGTACACTGTTCTTATGCTGTTGTTTTAAACCACACATATGTCTTAGTAAAACTTGTTACTTTTGTTCATATTACTTGTTGTTTTTTGTAGATGCCAGCAAAATCACGTGCCAAGCAATCATTTGATTGTACCATACGATTGACAAATCCACTTCCTGTAGCTTTGACCGATGGAAACTTGTCTTTGGACGGACCTGGTATAAGGAGGACCAAAAATATCAAGATAAGGTGAGGCTCATTTTACAACATTTTTGCGGAATAATGTAAATCAGCATTTATTTCGTTGTTCATATCAGTTTGGTACGTTACGTTTTTTGTCTTATGGACAACCATAAGGTGTATAATCAGCTCAATGGATGTTGGAAACCGCCCTAAGGATACGTCAATGTAAAAAATGATTCACAAAACACTACGTGTTCTTCTTCGCTTTTGAAGTCTCGTGGGGGAGAGGGGGGGGGGGGGGATCCTTCCAGTCACTTCCAACAGTGACAAAAAACCAAAGAAGCAAATGAAGACGCATCCATGATGCAATATGAGAAATTGTTTAAATTCACTGTGCAATGCACCACATCAAATCAGATCCGAGATGCATGCTCTTTAGCTCAAAGAGCTCAGGAAGCACGTCTGTGAAGTTAGGATTCGGTTCACAGTTCACAATTCACAATTCGAAGTGAACAGTCCAGGAAACTCCCACCGGCCATCCAACCATACGATTAGAAGATACTTCTCGTAAACCCATGCTCACGCCATCTTTGTCTCTGTGAATGTTTATAATAATTGAACTCGTTTTCTTATGTGATCATACGCAGCGCTTTTCTATGTTACTAGGTTATCTTCATGATCCAATTTTAAAACATGGTGCCTCAAGGCCATTAATTACGTTCTGGTGGTGTCTTGTATCGACTTTACACATTTTATTTTATAGTGAGATTGCCCCTGGTAGCACATGGACTACTCAAGTGACCCTGACACCAAAGAGAAGGGGAAAGAAACAAGTGATAGCGTCATTTGACTGTGAACAACTACAAGATGTTAACGGGTCTGCCGTCATTCATGTTACGGCCGGGAAATAAGCATCAATACATTAAACATGTATTTTAGGGTTGATACCGTAGGTTCCTGGGAGTGTTTAACGGCAACCAACGAATAAGGACAAAGGTATTCAAATAATTAATCTCAATTTCAACCCAACAAAGCCATTGATGTCGCCGTTGACCGAACATATAGATTTAGACTACACATTACGTATAGTATTACGAAACCTAGTCTCAACGGCCAGACCAAACTATCGCCGATTGTTAAAAAAGCGCCCCTAGAGAGACATAAAGAAACCTTGAAGGACATGAATTGGATGTGGCATCATGTATAAATCATGTTTAAGCCATTTGTATCGATTTTCAAAGGTTATATTTTATCCAGAAGGCAACAGTCGATTCTGAAATTCAAAATGCTCGAAACAAATTCTCCATTTCTTGCGCAATGAAGTCATATGACACTATTACAGTCCACTGAAAGTCACATTGCAGTTGAGACTGGGTAACGGCTGGTTTCCTTCCTCTGTATGATACACTCCTGGTATTACTGATTGTAATTAGAGAAATCCAAACGTATCTTAAACCAAGCAGTATTGTGAAAATATTAAACTTAATATTGTCTCAATTCTTGTAAGGTATACCGGTAGATATCTTAATGAAACCTAAGTCGTCATGAACCATCCTACGCTTTTAGAAACATTTGGCTCTTATGGAAACCTTTAAGGTTCTTAAGTCATGGCTCTGGTGGAACCCTTTGTGGGTCTGTATGGAATATTCACAGCTGTTCTACCTGCCTTATTACATAGAACCGTTTTTGTCCATATAGAACCATCCATCAAAGAAACATCAATTGTAAGAGTGTAATCAATTTTATAAATCTCCATTCTGACCATACAATTAGACGATGCAATTGGACTGAACTAAATCATTTCAACATACCTGTGGAATTCAACTCTCGAATCTATTTAGATATAACTATCTTGTTTTAACTTGTATTGATTCCTCAACTACATTTTATATTGAACTAGCATATTATCTTAAAGAACAAAAAAACGTCCAGAAAATATCTCTAATTTTGTAAACCGCATGCATAAAATTATCGCAATATATCGTTTAGTCTCATGCTTTTTGTATGATGCAGCCGCTTGCTTCTATAGTTTGTTCTATATTCTTGAAATGTTTTTACACAGCAGCATATAAAAAAAACTGTTTTTGTTAAACTCTAGATATAGTTTTTTTATTCACCTGTTATTTCCTTGTTTATTAATATAAATATTTCTTTCTATACATTTATTATAACGATACATAATTGTGCTGAATATTATGGACAAAAATCTTTACATCGTGCTATTTTTCAGAATTTTACTTGATTTTTGAATTTTCCAAAGACAAATTTTTAAAAATATTATTTTTTGTATTATTGTCCGATTAAACCATGTATTCAAATAAACAGATCGAATAAAATTTCGGCGTTGTGTTCATTGTTTCTTGTGCGCGTGTGATGGTGTGTGCGTGTGTGAGTGGGTGTTCACAAACGAGACTGTATATAACAGAATAACTCCAAATGCAGCATTAATGTCAGGCTTCTCGCCGTTTCTGTCACTGGGACGGGGTACACAGTTCTTATCCCCTTGGAGATTTGATTAAGGTTGTTTCGCTGTTTTAACTAGTCCATGGGTTGTAAGAAATTTTGCCGTTGTATAGCACAGAAACCAGGACACAATAGATAGATGATGTAGTACTTACTATACAACAGTGTACACCAGCTTACATCTCAAGACTGAAAACAATCTACTTCGTCTTGTCTTTGCCCACAGTACACCGGTCAGTGGAAGTGGTGTGACCAGTATACCTAATACACCCGACCTTGCTTAACTTTAGTCAAGATATTTTAATGGTCAATATAAAAAAAAAAGACCTGAACATCATAAGACTAGGCCTATATCTTACAATAGAACTAGAAAATATTACCACGACTTACGCTAAGTCACAAACATATTATTCTAATCTTTCTCTTGGTGCCATAAAATTGTAGGTGACGTCGATTAAAATAAAGTGAATAACTCGTTTAGGATATTCAACAAAATAGTTCGCAGACAAATATTACAAATAAAGCAAAAAAATAAACGGTCAAACACGTTTATTTTTGTAGAGGGCTGGCTATCAAATATCTTGGGGGAAAGTAATTCCTTGTAATGTTTAAATGGATCGGACAATACTGTTATAGTTGTTTACAAGATTGGTTTGTTTCCCTGAGGTTTTACGCTCTATACTCATGGGTTTCTGCTGATAATTTCCCAGGGAAGTGCAAAGCCTTGGTTAGGACATCTGACCTAATTAGTTTCGGGTCAGAACAACCACATCTTTCCGTTACAAGTGTCAAAACGCGCAAAACGGGACTTTCACATTTTTACCTGGCTTCACGTGACAAAAGTTTAATTGTATTTTCATTATTTTAGGATAAGGCTTTCTAAGGTTGAACAGATTCTAGTTCAGAAAATTTTGCAGGTTAAAACCCGTCCAGGAATCAAACCCACGACCCTCAGAGTTAGGCACCGAATCGCCAGCAGTAAATGCCGGCCACCTAGACCACTCAGCCATCCGGCCTTCTACGGGACTTTCACATTTTTGTCACGTGACAAGTTTCATTGTAGTATGGTAGAAACAAGCGGCCAATCAGTAAAGTCGTTAACACATGAAATAAGTGTAGCACAACTGTTAATTTACGTGTCTGTGATGAGGTCAAAACTCGTTAATGGGACTAAGATCGTGCGTGTATATTACATGAATAGCCTACTCATCGTCTTGTGTTTAGACCAGCTCTATTTCTTATGGAGCTTCAATCTGATTGGATGGAGGAAACCAACTTGTTGGAGACTCTGGTTTTTCCGAATGTGAAGGCAAGGTAGGCAAGGAAGAGGGGCTTAATGCGATGATCTTCTTTTCCGCATTGCTCATACTTGTCCCTGACATGTATGGTATAACCTGGGACCTAGCACGTATAACCAAATCCCTGGAAGCGGTCTGATTTTGACGTTACAAATTAAAGCGGTTACTCACTATAACAAAAGATCCATGAATCGATCTTGACGCCCACAATGTTAAGATAGTTTGAAAAGAAGGGTCTAAGAGGGGACAGATTCACGATTTGATTTTCCG
>JARFOD010136620.1:0-13392 GCA_031763545.1 Mopalia muscosa
CAATGGTCAGAATACACAAGATCTACTATTCAATCTTCCCAAGACAATGGTCAGAATACACAAGATCTACTATTCAATCTTCCCAAGACAATGGTCAGAATACACAAGATCTACTATTCAACCTTCCCAAGACAATGGTCAGAATACACAAGATCTACTATTCAATCTTCCCAAGCCAATGGTCAGAATACACAAGATCTACTATTCAATCTTCCCAATGGTCAGAATACACAAGTTCAGCACGTTTTCATCTTGCCCTAATTGGCCGCAAAAATGTGTAAAAGATTTCATTGGAATATGGTAAAAAAAAAAAACTAAAAAAAACCAAACAATAACAGCCAACCCCTCAGAAAGCCCTTCACAAAAAAATGACCAGTGACAACCAATAAACTTGACCGGCAGTGTCAATTGTTGCGTATGTTTGCGATGATGATTTAAATCCAATCAAGGATTCCTGCAAGGTGAATGATGGTGGAACGCTAGATTTGCTCTGCAACTTACGCCGAACTTAAAATTAGATTTTGATATTTACTATCGGATGGACACATGATTGCAGCCTCGTATTTTAATACTTATAAGATTATTATTTATTGTCCCACAATATGTATGTTTCTGTACATTGTGCTGGAACCCTTTAACGTTATTCAGTTATTGCTCTGGTGGAACTCGTTATGATTCTGTATGGAACGTTAACAGAAACTTTTCCGGGTTTTTCTTCGTTTTTTCTTTTATTAAAGAACCGTTTTTGTAATATTAATTCCATAAAGAACCATCCTCTGTTCTAAAGAACTCTCAAAGATCCATTAATTCTAAGAGTGTACTCACCATTATATATTCAAATTGCCGTTTATTTATTTTTTTTATTATTTTTTTTGTTTTTGACAAAAGCTCCAATCGTACTGGCTGGAGAAAAGAGAACTGTGGAGTAGCCGTTTTGGTGCTACAGTTAACTCAGGTGTGTGCGTCTATGGTGGCAATGTAGGAAACATAAGAGAGGCTTGATACGAGGCTTAATTTCTGGCTTGCTTGGATGTGTTTACAGTAACCTTTAGTTTCAGTCATCCAGATATAGAGAAGAGGCTCAGCTCGGTCCATCGGCCGTCGGACAAAAATCAAAGTGAAATAGGAAAACACAGACAAATCAAATGCACACGCCACGTCTAAACAGTTTATCGCCTTTGCCGGAATGTCGTGGTAAAGGCCACAGGCAGACAATGGCTGCAGGTGGCCTAGAACTCTGAGAAATATCTTCTAGTTTGACGAGAAATATGGCAGGAGGTTAGGAATAGTGTTTCACGTCGTGTCCCAACTTGTTATCATAGTATGACACTGGTATGATCAGGATTTGTTATCAGCAAGATATGAAATTATATCCTCCTGCTCTGCCATATCACGCACATCACCTAAAATAGTAACCACGCGTTGGGTATTGACAAATATACAGCACAAGTAAAATGCTGCAATTCGGAAAACCGTATTTTTTTGCAAGAAATTTCAAACATTATAGGGATCTTTTTATAAAGTTCCATTAGAAATGATACTGTTATCCAGAATTAGGTGATATCTAGAATCTATGATTGCCTGGATTTAATGTAGTATATGGATGTTACCTGGGAATAAACAACAAATAACAAATAAATGATTGCCTGGATTTAATGTAGTATATGGGTGTTACCTGGGAATAAACAATAAATAAAAAATAAATGCATTAATTTTCAGGCAGTGTAACTATTATTGGTTCAAAAAGCTTTCTGGAATGTACTGTTACGATGTGTTTATTTAAATGTTTACATTTGAATGACCAGTGGGAGAGTAAACGATTGTTGGAGTTTAGGTAACCAATTAGAATTGACCATTAGGGATTAGCTACTTTTAGTTCGGGGTTCGAAACGTGTTTTGATGAAGTTATTAGGTAGAGTTAGGAGAGTCGAGTCTAGAGCAATCTACGAGAGTACAGATCAGACTCAAGATAGAAACAAATAAGAAAGAGAATTGAAGTAAAGAATTAAGAGAGAAATTGGATGAAGAACTGAACAAGGATAGAAAGAAGAGGATAAATCACTAAAGCATACACATAGGTATATTGAGTTAAGTTATACGGTTTTAACACCATGCCTTAAGTATTATTTGTTTATTGTATATAATATTGTGTTAGTTGTTTATTCCCTTGAGATAATACAACTCCATTCAATCCACCGAGGTTATTTCGTGTTACTCGATTAGATTTAACTGATCCACGGCACACAGTAAGTCTTGTCATTATGATTCATTCGGATGATCACAGTATAGATAGTAGACAAATATAATCATATACCGCGAATTAGTCAAAAGGGTGTCACGAAACAATATTCTACTTTTCTTAAAAAAACAGCAACCTGATATGGTGACGCAAAGCACACCACTTAGGCCTATATGGTTCCTTAGCTAATAGGCGTGCCGAAGTCTTGATTCAGTAAACTGACCAATTCGATCTAATTTGTTCTAGTTGATATTTAGTCTAAGGTAATCTCTAGGCTGCTTTACTAGTTTTATTTCTACTTATATAATGTCACAACATATACCACCTACATGCTGTTTTACAAAAACAAATTGTACTGCAGATTTAGAGTTTATGTCTCCACATAACTTAACGATCAGACCTACATTATCTGTATGGAGCGTCATGGCCGTTACCACCGGACGTGGGTTACTTTTATGTACCTAAATAAAGTCTCCATACATCTCACTGACAGTAAAGTGCGGATTAATCGCTGCCCATATTAAGACTCTTATGGCATACGTAATTTAACAAATCTCTGTTTAAATTTTATACTAGTTCTTTTTTCATTTATTCTTCCTACACTGCCAATCTATATATTTTTGTTCATTTCGTTCTCTAAGTAGTATAGAGAAGGAAACTGAGGTATTAGTTACTGTTACATAATATGGAAGGGTTATTCTTTATCATGTAGTGCAGTGCGGATTTGCATTTGTTACTATTTATGAACAAAGCTGCGGCGAAGTTCTTGGCCAACACCGCACTACTGAATAAGGAAGGGTTGTCCTTCATTTTGTACTGGGGAGCAGTTTGATCGCCCAATACATATACAGACAGATGTGTGCTTTACCCAGCCAACACACTCATATAGGACCCATATGGGATTTGTGAGGGCAAACTGGGCAAGATGAACTTGAGTTTGGTGGGTTTTTTTTTTTTATAAGGGCTTTATCAGGGTCACATTTGGCTTAGTAAGTAAGAAAAATTGATTCCCTTGAAACACTACAAATAGGAAAATATGTATGGGTCCTTTTGAAGTACTGTATGGGCTAGCCCAGTCAGAATACAGGGCTCTGCCCATGGGACCCTATCTAGCGAATAGTGGGTATGGTGGGTAGATGTCAGCATGGGCCCATGTCGGGCCCACGTAGGTCCAGTGTGATGGATCTATATGTTGCATTGGTAGAGTGGAAACACAGCCCAATGTGGGTCCAGTGTTTCAAAACCATGTGGTTTGGCCGAGGTAGTTTTTGATTAAAGTCCTTCAGTTGGGTTCACATTTTATTAATATAACAACTTTTTGTATATTTATAAATGTACAGAAATATCAGAAAAGTGTACCTGCCATCATCGGGGATCGAACCCCAGATAAAGTTCAATAATTATATATAAGTGGTTATTGTATTCTTGGGATGTAGCACACAAACGATAACTCGAATTTACAGTCTGGGATTGCTCACTTGACGCTTCTAGTTAATGGACTTCTGGTATGCCATCTACATTACTGAATGCGCTGTTTGACACTTCTAGGTAATGGACTTCTGGTAGAGGGCAATGTACAACTCTTACTAATCAACTGTCCACAACCCAACCTTAGTACTGAATAACGTACAATTCTTCTTTATATGTAGAGATCAATCACTGCCCTCTACAGATAACGCCACATATCCGTCTCTATATATAGTGGGCGATCAAACTGCCTTCCTACTGAATATAAGGCACAAAATAATTAATAACTTGATAACGTACAGGCCTTCCTTGTTTAAGGGTTTAAGGTTGAGCCAGAGGTCTTAGTTAGGGTTTTTAATAACTCTGTCGTCATTTTGACACCGATTTAAAACCCGAGCCACCGCATCTCGTATGAACCTGCTCATTATAAAGACTCTTCTGGGCATGGCATGTATAAAACATTTTAACAAGTTTTCGCGCCCTCTCGCTACAACGGTTATCAAAGAATACATCGATCGACGAGCCAATTAATTAATCAATGCATCAATCAATCAATCAATCGTCGATATAATTAGTGAATCAATAAATGAAATAATCAATCAACAACAACCAGTTTACCTGTCAGTCATTGAAGGCTAATGTCTTATGCCATCACGTCACTTTACTATACAAACGCAAAATATTTGATGTTGGAAAACACCTAAAAAATCAAGAATCTGTTTAAGTGAATATCAAAGAAGAAACACGATGGAAAGGAAGCTTAAAAAGACATGACAAAACAAATAATAAAATACCATATATTGAATACCACGATAAACTCTGCAGAAAGAATAATGTAGACATCTGTTATAAATGTTGTTCTTCGTTCGTTATCCATAAAGGATCCCTTTAAATCAGTTCTTTGTTGTTCAGTGCCGAACAAATATAAAAGCACACGCATACGTGCAAACATCAGCGCATATGCTTCATTTTAGAATAATGTTTTGATTTAGCAACAATCTACACACTGTTGGTCGATTGTGGCGATGTAGACATTATTAGGCTATTTTGTCCAATGCAATATCCTCAGCAGAACCAAACTTAGAAGAACGAAGCCGACAGCCTCACTATTAGAAATCTCTTCAAATTAATCAATTTTCATTCATTTCGGTGACGTCTCTTTGGCGGCGACTTTCGGATATCAGAGCACATGTGCCAATCCAATGTAGAACACAAGCAGCAATCTCAAGGCCAAATGACCATGAAAGGTCAAGGTCATACTTGTTATCTGCCTTTTTGCTGAAGACGACGAGTCCAACCAATAAAAGTAGCCCTAAAAATGGATTTAACATAATTAATGAAACAAAACGATAAATGACTATCTCAATAAAGGTTATAAGAAATATGGCAACACGCACATTATCCAATAAATATTATTATATAGGCTTAAATACACACTCTCTGTTAGGTGTTTTATGCTAAAATAACGGCTATTTCACTCATTTGACGGCATGTCGGCCAAATGGGCGGTGGAAATCACCTAGAGCATCTGCGGCAACAGACAAGGTAGGACAATCACGCGACGCCACAAATAAACAAAATTGGGACTTTGATTGAAAACCAAATAAGTATATGCTTTTTAGTTGCGTAAAGGTACAGACGCTTTTCAAACTGTTACCTGTGAATAATGACGTCACCCAGGCAAACGTTGCTGTTGTCTTTGAGGATACAGAAGGCACGCATGCGTACAGAATACCCATCATGCTTGTTCCCAATGAAAATACGAACCCGATAAGAATGAGGACTTGCGCTGCTTGAAACCAATCTGTAAATCACATAGAAAAACAAAAAAAGACCAATATGCCTCTGTATAAAGGTATCGAAAAGTGTTTTAAAACATTGTATATTCAATGATGGATGTCATACTGGAGATCATGCTGGAGATGGAAGGTAACTCTGATAGTTTTTTTTTTTTTTTGCTTTAACGTTCGATGATGTCATTGGGTGTGCATCTTATTTAAAACACAATCACAAGTCGCTTGTTTCTATTCACAACTAGTCGTAGATAAAAAGAAAAAAGATTGGCAGTTTATATTTTATTAGCAGCAAACAGAAGAGCTCCAAATGTATTGACCAATCAAATATCTCTCTTTTCAAAATAGGTGCCTATGTCACGAGAACTATAGACTCGACTGTTTAAACCTTTGACAGTTCACACATGTTATTAACCGTAACACACAGGAGTGTTAGTCGCGTGACGTCATAGACAGGATTGGCCACGCCCAAAATGTCAGCTGTCAATCGTAGAAGGTAGGTATATATATCTGTAACCCTCAGGTTATTTTATAAAACTAAGAAACGACAGGTCGATGCCATATTTAAGTATATTTATTTGTCACCCTGAAGAGATATACGGATAATTGCATCCGGAAGGATCGCCTTAAGCAAGGACACAGGTTGGATTCTTAAGTTATTTTGTATGAATATGCAAATTGATTTGGTGCAAGCTATCTGGCAATAAACATAACACGTTTCGTGCAATATTACTGCTTACATTTACTTCACAGATATTTGTAGGACAACGGAAAGAGTCGATGGACGTTACCATATGAGTTCATAGTGGGAACAGAAAGAATTTTATTGCACTATTTAAAGGCATACTAATCATAATGTCTTCCGTGTACTGCAATGGGTTAGTTTTATATGTTGCAATCTATCCCCTTAAATTTAATCGGCATTTCTGTTAGGAATGAGGCAATAACATCATTATTTCAATCATGATACTCGATAAACACAATTTTTAAGTAGCATGCGAGTTGTCATTTCAATCGAGAAGACCTTTACGATTAGACAATGTTAAAACAGTGAACATTGATATCACAAGTTTTTGGTTTAATGTGCTGTTTCAAATTAACTTAGTAACTTGACGTTTAATGCTTTCTTTACTACACTGAAAACATTCACGAAGTTCGGGGGGCTAGTAAGAGAGTAGTGCAGTTTACACTGTTCTTGCAAGGAACGGTTATCTTAAAACTCTTGTGCAATTGTCTATAACTTTAAAGGGCGATTAAATCGTGACAGTCTTCGTCAACTGTTTATTCATATGTATATTAATCAAGTTTGAGAGTTTCATAACGTACTGCATTGTGTGTTTTCGTTACAGGGATGGTTTACTATCGAAAGTGAGCCAGTCCATATCAATGTAAAAATACTAGGCCTATGCGGGCAGACATTTAAATAATGGCGGTTGAAGGTGTGTATAAAGTTTGACCAATCAGCTTACCACATTGCTGCCTTATATCTGGGCAATTGAACATATTGCTCAGTGCACATGACACTTTGAGCCCGTATACCACAACGACGCAGCTATAGATACATTTATTGCCTTTTTCAAAAGAGCCATTCGGTCGCTCATGGCTGTATGGAAGTGGTGCACACATTAAAATGCTCACAAATACCCACTTATTCACAAAGCATATAAATGTAAGTTATGTTAGCTATCGCTTTAACAATGAACGATGGGTCATACATAACTTAATTTAGGGCGATGCCTAACCAAAGCCAATATGGATTTGTGTAACAAAGTTTTAAACGATATAAAAAAACGGAAATAGATGCACAGGAATAGCAGCTTAGTTTAGTCCTAAATCACTGAAACTCTTAGCAGAAGAGACAATTGTTGACAACTGCCGTTTTAAAACTGACAGCTGATTTTGGGATATAACGGGAAGCAACTCTCGATTGATTAATTACAAACCTAGCTCAACTGAGTTGTCTCTCTTGTATTTTAATGCCTCTGGGCTGCATTCTAATAATAGACAGACCTATATAAAGAGCATAACATGTACAACGATTAAACAGCTACATAACATGTATGCCACTACTCCCAATGGCTTACCGTCAACTCCGGCTGATACTTTGGCGTTAAACGTGTCCGACGAGTAAAAATCAACACATTTGTTATCCATACACCGCCTCCATAAACCTTCGTGTATCTTCCCGGAGGAACGCCAATACGTGGAGAAGAAAGCTACGATAGCGAAAATTAGGGCTGTGGAGTTAACGACGAAAGCCACTTTAGCTAACCGTGTACCGTATCTTACGTCAAACACCGACATTATTACACCCTTAAATGTCCTTCAGAGAAAATAAGTAATACAGCTGTAATTCGCTCACTGAAGGCTCGTCTCTTTGAATGTTTTTCTTAGGGGAATATCTTCTCCGAGTCCTTGTGATAAAATGAATGTTGCCTTCCCGTCAACAACGAAGTTGGTGTTTGTTGTACTGTAAGATTATAGAAGATCCCGTTTCACCAAATGTCAAGCCGTCTCTATCCTCAGATATAAACCCTTTGACTCGTTTTCGGTGACAGCATAATAGGCTATAAAGCCTGTCTATCTGGGTTATGTGTTGTTGTTACTGGAGAAGCCACCCGGAAGTCGGTGGTCAGCCCCAGGTAATCAATTGTCGGTGTAATTGTAACTATATATATTCTTCTCTCTTTATTTATTTTAAATATATATACTTGCACTATTTGGCTCTGTTTTATTTTGTATACGACAGTGGACTAGTCCTAAAAATGTTAACCCCACGAACAAAATATTAGATTTCACATTTAGGTACTATTGAGCCTCTAGAAAAACAACCTCATTTCTATATAATTTATTTATTCCCATTCAAAGTATGCGTACTTGGCAGAAATAAGGCAAGTCACTATTATAAGTAAAATGTGTATCGGGGAGAAAAATATAGAGTAGACATAAATGGGTGTAAAACATTTTGTCTTATAAATTTGGTCGCAAGTTGTTTATGTCAAAAACCTCCATTTTGTTTTAAGAAAACGACCCTGGTTACAGTAAGGGTAGAGGTTTGTGATGGAGGCTTCTATGTACATATAAATTTCTTGGATAAAAGTACGAATATATGATGTTTTTTGCTAGCGTTAATCATTAGTGGTATAAATATTCAATAATAGGTTTCCGCCCACACTGCAATGTTTTCGTCGAGGCTGCAATTTTTCCACCCGCGCTGCAATGTTTCCACCGGGCTACAATGTTTACACTAGGGCTGAAATGTTTTCCAGTCGGACTGCAATGCTTTCGTCCAGGTTGTAATGTTTCCACGCGCGCGCTGCAATGTTTCCACTCGGGCTGCAATTATGTTTCCTTCCAGTCAGCAATGTTTCCATCCAGGCTGCAATGTTTCCACTAATGGTTTTTTTTTCCAGGCTTGAATGTTTTAACCCAGGCTGCCATGTTTCCACTCTGGCTGCAATGTTTCCTTCCTGGGTGAATGGGTTCACCAAGATGAATAGTGACCTTTGCATAAATTGTGAAGGTCTCGTATTGACGATTGTTGAATCACGAGGTAAACTTTAAAAGGCTGATATAGTATTGCTATTGTTTTGAAGAATTTTAGTATTTTGTAGAATAATTCACAAAACAGCAAATGTATCTGTTATTTATTGGTCACATTTTACAGCCATATTTAGGTGAACTTAGAAAAATGCTTTAGATATAAGGTATAAAACTGTGTTTGTGTGTGTTAACTTAGGAATTATTGATTGAATGATGTTACCGTAAAATAGTTATGTTCAGTTGAATATATCTAGAAGTTAGAATCCCGGGGGAGGCAACCACAATCTCTTTCTCTGCAATCAAATAAGGATGATAATACGTCGATCTGCAGAAATGGAAATGTGGACAGGTAAGAAATGGGCAAACAGATTATTTATTTAAAAGAAAAAACGATGGATCACACATATATTTTCAGCTACTTCTGCCTGTATATTCAAACAGTGTATATAATCAAAAATAACATTAGTGGTGGGTTATCGCCAACTGTCTTGTTCCGTTTCCGGTGGTGACGATTGCTATGAAATGATGATGCTCCCAGCCAATAAAATATGGCCGATGCGAAACTACACATATTGCCTTGTTCTTTCACCTTTACACATCTTTTAGCGGAGTTCGAGTTTTGACATCAGCCTTGACTTCATAGTTAAAAATTATCTTGCTGCTCGTCAAAAAGCAATAATAACAAATTAATGCATCATAATTAGAGCTCTTATAGATAAGCACATCTCCGGCATTATTTTGTAACCACCAAGTACCATCTAGCTTTTAACGCAGACTGGGAACTTTGGGATAAACCCGCACCATGGCTTTCTTATCAGGAAGTGACTAAGGTGCTCTCCCTTTACAATAATCCAAAGGTGCATACAGATTTGAAAATGGGTTATGTAGGCCAACATAAATTTGAACAATTTTATTCATTAAAAAATGATCAAACTTGTGAGTATCTTTATTATTTGTTTGTTCGTTTGATTTGGGTGACTGGTATCTTTAAAAAGGCAAATGGATTGATGCATAGCCCCGGTGTATTTATACAGTTGTAATTTGTCTTGCTATGACAGCACAATTAACGCTGTTTTACCGTAGACATTGCAAATGGCACTAGGTTTATGACAAGCGGGGCTGTACGTAAGGCATGGAGGTAAGACAGCGACGGTTTTAATCAAATGCTCCGTCATGTTCCGCAGATCACATTCTTGACACAGTTTATGCCTTTATGAGGACTACTACCATCAGGACTCCAGCGACGATGCTAAGAAATGAACTTCCGGCTGACAGCCCGAAAGCCCAAGAGAAATCTCCCGTCGCTTTTGTTTCAACAAATAGTAAAATTTCATCCTTCTTCCCGGCATAGATCCCAACCCCGATCAGGATGCACAGTCCTACGGAACAACAAAAAGTATGTTTCTTAAGTTGATAAGTTGATTGGATAATATATCAATAGCTGTCTTTAGTAAATTATATCTTAGTCATCAGTGAGAATATATAAAATCTTTTCTTATTGATTCCATTGATAAATTGATCTGACTGGTCAGTTTCTATAGATGATGTTGAGATTCTGGACTATCATTACCCAGTACACAGTGTAAGCAGTCTTGAAACCTTACACTGTATGGTAGCGAATGAAGGATATAGGGGCAGTGATTCCTGTTCTCAGAGTTCACAAACGTCGTAGACTCCAACAAATGAATGCAATGACGTATAACTTGAAAACAGTATATGGACCTAATATCACTTAGAAAAAATGTTTAAAAATCAAAGTAACGTAATATTAAACATAGGTGAGAGTAATTTTATACTTACCTGTCAGGAAACAGATCAATGTATCCACTAGACACAGGGTCTTATTGGGATCTGTCTGTGATTTAACCATGTACACGCCAGTCAATATAAAGGTGACGAAAGCTAAGCAAAATCCAATACCCTGTAACCCTTGGACCGCCCGGTACCAATCTGAAAAAGAGTATTTAATGGATTAATCATGAAAAATGGACGAAACTGTGTAATCAATCTGCATCAAATTCTATGCGGAACCTAAAACTTGAATTTAGTAAATTTATCAGCGTAATACCGGTTTAATATATCCCATCGAATTCTGCATTTTTTTTTATGAGGTAAACACAGTCATTTTGTGTTTACAAAATGGAATTGAGTTCTTCTGCTTAAATTTACAGTCTACATCCATTGAGTGCTCAACTCCTCGTCTGCCTTTCATCCACAGTCGTGGATCATCACGAACAGACATAGACACACAGCCTTGTTCCATTCCGGCACTCATTCAGGTTAATGGTGAAAAACTTGGAAATGGCTTTATATGTATTTATATATATTATATCAAACCGTTAATATACATTATCAGTTCGTCCACATATTACCCCTTACCTGGGCGCTTTGATATTTGTATGACCGAACAAGAAATACAATAATTTTCAAACGCCTTTTTCGCCTGTTCTGTTTATGTAATAATAGGAGGTTGTGAATGTAAAAGTTCATCAGCTAAAAAAAATCCAACATATTGAAACTTGGGCTTTTCGGCAAAATAAACATAGACAGAGGTTCGTTTTTCGGTACTAGAATAACGATGTAGAACGACAGCCCGGCGTCCAAGAAGATTTAATTATGCATGACTCTTTCACAGTGGTTAACATGAATTCAGAACATAAATGAGTTTGTCTGGTTTTCATTTAACGACATAGATGCAGAGTTCTGTATCTCGAATAGTCTATCATACAATGTAGCTTCATTTAGAGATACAGAATTAGAGTACACATCAAATTGTGTAATTTCAAGTTTTTTCCCTTGCCAGATATTATTGGTTCAATGAATACTATCTAATAATATTTGATATATTGAACATTCGGGCCCATTATATATGCCGATTAGCCTTTCTAAAAACCTCTGTATTTATAAACGACGGGGATACGCATGTAGGCTGTATGCTTCTGCTTGCATGTTCTGTGAGATCATAGTCCGCCGAGCTATATGGTAACCATGCAACTCTTCATCACTATAACTCGTTAATTCTCTTTTTCGCATGTGTTACCAACGAATACGTTTACACTCACCAGCAAACAGATTTAAATAAACCAGCTAAGATTGGTAAGTATGAAATGGCGAAGCACCAACCCAGAAACGTGTTCCCTCAATACACGGGAAAACATATGCTGACGTCGGTAACATGTTACAAAAACACTTAACGAACTATATGTATAAGAGTTGCCCTATCAACTAGTCTGACTGTACCTGTCACTGGTATGGAAAGAATAGGTGCAAACATTAGCCTACATCCGGTTCATCTTTGAAAACCCAACAATAAAAATTATCGAGTCCGTTTTGTTTTCGTTATTAGTTGCTTGAACTCGGGTCTAAGGTCTGTCAGCCGGGCTAATCTATGCTGAGGATCTGTGTAAGCATACGCTTGATAGTTAATTGACAAGGTAACATGAATATGTAAAACCTTTATAACTCGTAACCATAATGACTGAGTTGAGTCTGTACAATTCTTTGTATTACAAATTACATTTATGGGGTTGATATTCTATAAAATCTTGGGTATCCGGCTATTTTATATACAACCCAGAAATTTATATTGAGTCTGATCCAGCCAGGTTTGATGCCAATCTCTAGTTAGTCTCTTTAAATATATAAATCACCTGTCAATAATTATTATTACCCGGTATTGTTCCCACGGTCTCTATCTGACTACAATGCTGCCACAAGCCTAGGTGGCGAGTTTGTTCGTAAGTCATCCAAAATGGGGACGCCAGAGCCACCAATTGTCCTCCAAACGCCACAATTTGTAGGGCCAGAATGACTTTCTTCAGGATCGAGGCGTCCATGTTAGATATGTGAGCTCAGATGATCAGCAATCATGACGCTCAAACTAGAATCAAATCTTGTGACAGCAGAAGAGATAAAAATTAGAAAGCATTGCTCGGGTTAAGACGTCATATAGCGATTCAAGTCAAAGTTCAGTTTATCTCTTAATATCATTAAGATGAATCTTTCTCAACGGTGCGCATGACTCGTTATGTTGTTCACATATTATCAGATATAACTCAGCATAACAAATATATAAAATAATATATAATTTTTTTAAAGGCTCACAGAAACCTAAACTAAAAACATTTAGGGACATACGTTTAATTGTATACGGCGACAAAGTTCCATAAATAAATATTTATATAAGTTCACCCTCACCCTTTCCAACTCTGACAGTCTCTATATGAGTTGTTTTTGCACAACTTCAAAATAGTTTCCTTTTAATATATATCGTTTTCGTGATGTCTTGGTATCCTGTATATTTTGTGTTTGTTGCCAGTAGTGTGTGAGGGGGGGGGGGGGGGGGGGGGG
>JARFOD010136631.1:0-13392 GCA_031763545.1 Mopalia muscosa
TGTTGGCCTGTCAGAAAGCGTCCAGGGTTTATAGGTAGTAATTTGTAACACAGGGAAAATATCTCTTGATCTTTGATAATGCTGTCGTTTTATGTCTGACAATACAAAATGAGTACCTTCCATGCTACTGATAGAAACGTGAAGAGGGTATTCGCCAAACGTAAGCAAATAGGATAAAATTAATTTTCCCTTGAGTAATAGTTGGAGGCTGCCCTGATTGACCTCGTGTCTGTATACCCACTCCTAATTAGTCTTACTGATAAAAGTCTTTATTTACTGCTTTTAGCAGGTCCCCTGTGGGTTTTTAAAATAGCCATCGTGATGTGTTTCCCCAGACTAGCTGGAAAACACAACGAGGACAGGGGTAACAACCAGGACAATATCACCATGGACTTTGATACAGACATTAAATTTTATACTAATCACTATTTGAGGTCCTATTGAAGGGGATAAATATTTCCAGTATTTATGACAGTTATAAGGCGTTTTACAAAGTTTGAAGGTATGAGTTTAGATATACGCCCATTAAAGCATTTGTTAACTGTTTGTCAATTAAACATTTTGCCAAGTTTAATTTTGTTAAACACGCTGTAATGATGGAAGAAAACTAATACATAAATATCTTCTTCTTACACAATTGTTTGAATATCGTAAAATTGTTTTAAATATCACTTTTTATGTAGGATATACATGTATAATATGATTTATGTTCTTCACGGTTAGTTGATGGCCATGTTCCATGCTTTGGGTACCAATTTCTGCGTTTTTAGTCTATCTACATTTCTGTTAGCGGTATAAAAGACCTTTTAAAAAAACTGAATAAAAGAACACAAAGTAATAAATCACATTTGTATGCCTCAAGAAGTATATTACCGCACAAAAATTTGGATTAGAAGAAAACGAAAGATAAAAAGCCAAAAACTATCTCTGCAAATCAGGTATAAATATAGGACTAAAGTATCACAGTCGTTGTGTAGTTTCAATTGTCCTCGTTTAGTCATCCTGTATATTGCAGATATTATAGATATACTACATACACACATATCTTTGTTTTTTACATTTGTTCAGGACATTTAATATACATAAATTGTTTTATCATTACACAATTTTTGTCAACACCCGAGTAATTGCAGTTAAAGGGTTTATTTGAGCTTTTATGAAATTTCTATATAGATTATGAGCAGCGGACAGTTTCCATGCCTCGTGGTTTCCTTCACCTATTCTACTGGCACGCATTCATGTGAATGGATTAACCTAAACCCGATTCTAAAAAACAAACAAAATTGTGCTGGAAATATCTTATAATTCTTAGAGGATTAAACTTTTGGCGTCATAATTAAATCGTGAAAAATTCTTTGACTGACTGAGAATCGTATCTTTATGATCTAATCAGTTATACATCACCGGTTTCATCGAGAGAGGTTTGTCTAGATATTACAGACAGTTCATTTTTCTTTTAAATGGCATGGTGGCTAACGACAGAGCATATCGTCTTGGTTAAAAAATACACATAATCGCTAGTGGTTCTTTCCCTGAAAATGCATTATTAGGGAAGTTGGTGAATGAAGAGCACTCATGCGCTTTACATTGGTATTTCAGATAAATATAAATTAATCAATGAATATATGCGGCAAAGACAATGGTGGCTTCTAGCTGCCTGATACCAGAAGAACTTATGCTTTGGCCTGTAGGTCCCTTAGATTTGTGCTTTCTTGTATGCTGCCTTTGTTGGACAAGAGTAGACATTTAAGACACAATATTATATAGACTTTGAATGGACTCTATACCCTATTTACATAATAACTGGTGTCTAATCATATTTACCTTAATACTGACCGAAGTCTTAGGCACTATTAACCTAACCAATAAAGTGCAATACCAAAACGGTTATGTTTATAGACACGTGAGTCCTGTATATGTATCAGGTCATATACTGAAAATCTAGTTTCTCGACTAATTGCTCACATAGTATTATATACATGTATAGCTCTCTACTTAAATACATTTATTCCCACATAATATTAAATGTTAAAAGAGAATGGTTGAAAAAACAAATAAACATCAGAAGTCACTTATTCACATTTCTCAACCCTTTTATGACCTATTCTTTCGCTTTATAATTTATTTTCTTCTTCTTTTAATAGGCCTCGTAAAACAAGTATTCAGGAAAGCTTTTAAAATTAGATGTCGACAATCTCCACTAAATTACTTCTTCATTGTGTCGTGTTATTTATTAATCTCTTGTTTTATTAGACTTTCGACTCAGTTATTAGTCATGCTTGTCGATTGACTCCTAATATACAAGGCTTTCATACATTCATTATAGTGATAATTAGGGTTAGGGTTCCCATCTACCATCTGTATAGTGATAATTAGGGTTAGGGTTCCCATCTACCATCTGTATAGTGATAATTAGGGTTAGGTTTCCCATCTACCATCTTGGAAATATCCTGGCACGGTAGGACGATTACCTTTCCATCATAATCAAATGTTTTAACATTTTATGATTATCCATACTAAGTTGACCTTTGCCTTATAATATCAATTATTGTTGGAACGCTATAAAAACAGCTTTACAGAAACTTTGTGAACAGTTTTTGACATGAAATAGAATTACTGTAGATCAAACGCGTTAATAAAAAAGAGCTGAAAAATATCCTTTCTGCATGGATGTAACAGTGATATACACTGATTGTATAAGACTGTGTTTTTTTAATATAACCCAGCCGCATATCTATTCCCAAGCTTGTTTTCCCTACGGCTGATTGTTTCGGCTTGATAAATATGAAGAAGTTGATCGATCTTTGTGATGGCATGTCCGTATCATATATCGGACATTTTATAACCTTATCTTTGAGGTGCAGCCTTATAATGTTTACTAATCTTCATTCATTGCCACAAGAATATGACAATGTTACCTTAATATTAACACTTAAAGGTGTGGGCGTCAAGATCCATTCATGGATCTCTTGTTATTGATGGTGAACTTCTTTGTGAAATGTCCGAATCTATAATATAAAACAATGATCTATTTATAAGCTGACACTCGAACAGTTATTAAGTTTAAGGACACCAATTTGTCACTATTGCCAATATAGCACCAGCAAAACAAGTGTCTTGCCACATGGTAGCAGTTCCAAACTGTTGTGTGATAACGCCCTAAGAGACGGAAAGATGGCATCATTCAGGTTTACTTTTGCTTACAGCAAACCAATAAACTAACAGACAATAATCTATATAGGAGCACAGGGTATAAAGTATGATTAAGTACATCTCCATGATCTACTTCTAAGACATATAAACAACCTTCTAACACTGATGGAATAGAGTCGCCTGAATTACAGATGAAGGTTCTGACGCGAACTCATCAAATATTGAGATCCCTAAGCGAGAAAAACAACGATAAATATTACATCATAAAACTCCATGGAATGTTGTCTTATAAATGTATATTTTCTCTGCGCCCTAGACACATCTCATCTGTGTGTATAGAATGTTATTTTATAGAAAGGAATATTTACTTGCCTCCACCGGGATTCGCACTCGGGCTCTGGCTACCAGATATATTTTTCGCTCTTTCATGTTAATGAAATTGAATTTTTACATGTAATTTTACATACGGGTTCCTGTTTGAATAACTTTAAGGTATTGGTAGACCCCTTGGTCGATTTTCAGAAAACCCGTTGTACTTAGTCTCTTATGCAGAAGCTGTTTTGGAAAGCTTAATAACTCAGTGTTATATATAAGGTTAAAATCCAATTATTATTTATAAAAATATTGCAACATGAGTAAAGGCCAACAGAACAAAATAAACGGCATTGTTCATGGTTTATTTATCGAAGCTCAATAACCATTAGACTCATTAAATTAGTTGACGGAGTAGAAAAGTCCTTGAAATAGAAAACGATGCCTCATTTTATGAAAGTTTGATTAGTTCGATCCCAGTGGATTGTTTTGTATATCTCACCTTGGGAATGTCAAATATAACTCTCAGAAAACACAAAACAAATCAAGGATGAACTTATAAAAAATGAGGTACATTTACAGTTTACTAAATGGCATCTCGCTCGTTACACTGGTACAAATTTGAAGTTTCTAACATGAATAGTTTTCTAGAAATATGCCTTGGAAAATGTAGAGCCTGCTTAAAACTTAAGTGCCAGAAATAGGCAATTAAGTTTTGCGATTTGTATGTATGATCACGGGAATCAAAGATATAGGCTCAAATTTAACTGATTATAAATAGAATTTCGATTTATTTTTTTCACCAACATATAGTATAAATACCTAACATGTAATCCAAGCGATAAAAAATTGGTTCATGTTGAGCCCAAAAGGTCCAGCAAGACTTTATAACATAAGATTCTGAAGTTAACCGGTAGTTCTTAGATTTGGCGTTTCTTTTATATGCTATAATTGGAAATTTATCAGAGGGGTCGCCATTTCAGATACAAGCTTTGGAGACTAACCATCGGGTTGCTAGGTTGGCCATATTGAATATCAAAAGGAATTATATCTTACATATAGACATGCTTCTAGATTTTACTATACATGTAACTGTTGGAAGTGATGATAAAATATAATAAAATATTAAATCTAAGATACAGTTGCAATCTTGATGTTAATCAATTATCTTGGACTTGTTGTTTCAGTCAATACTTTGGTAAGACCAATTGTGCATGCAGGGGTCAATCGTTATTTATCACCAAGCTATACACTAAATTCCAGGATAACTAATCAATTTATATAACCAAGTGGAAGTCGACTCAATAGCTTCTAAAAATATTTAATGTTCCTAAAGCCAACATTATAATATATAACTATATTACCTGATTTAAAAATAAAACTTGATTATTAAGGTGGAAACGGGTCATTGCCATCACATTGATGGCTCTACAATATTGTAGTTGGGCGCATTACTCTTATAGTAAATAACAGCATTATCACAACCATAATCTTTTATGTAAAAAGATACAATCCTAATTAACCACAAACAAATTAATTGGTTCTGGAAGTTCTTGCGCTGAAATATGTGTTCTAAAATGCGAATTGCTGAATGGATATTAGAATATGACTGTATTTCTGAGATCTGCTAGTTTCACAACGTAATTTCAAGTTAAATATGGTCCATTAGCCTTCGACGAAATTGTTGCCCATAAATACCACGACAAAGTATTACTTTATAGACCTAGACATGAGCACTGCTCGAGGAGGAGATAGTCCCTCTACGTCAAGATAATACATGTTTGTTCAAATATAGTACCGTTCGGTTTGTTAAAAGTATCTCTTCTCAAGCAAATGTTTCAACTGAAACTGCTTTTCAAAGTATAGTATCAGGCTTTAATATGATAAATATCACATGGGACTCTACCCCGGATCTGTTTGCAACTACCACCTGTCCTTCATGTCCAATGGTGATATTAGCTTATCTATTTGTATAATTCTTGTAATGTCCCCTTCAACCCATTCAATTGATCATAATCTTACCAATGAGTTCCTAACCAAAAAGTGTTGGGGCCTAAACCCTGTATACCCTCTTAGAAAAAAATGGCTCTACTGCAACCCTTTAAGGATCGTCAGTCGTTACTCTTTATGGTTCAATGTGGAACCCTAACAGCAACTGTTCCAAGTATTTCTCCGTTTCTTCTTATATCAAAGAACCGGTTTAGCCGAAATGGTTCCATATAGATTCATCCTCTTTCTAAAGAACCATAAACGAACCATTATTTATAAGACAGATACATTTCTTTGAGTACTGTAAAAAGCAGTGGCATGGTATTTTGCATTACCCTTTTAACCATCTAGAGCTTTGTTGCTAAGTAAACTGTACTAGATTCATAGTATGTGGTAAATTGAGCTCCAATCCTATGGACCACTATTTGTAACGGTAGTATATGATTACGAGTAGGTCTATTATTTGTAAAAAAGATAAAGGTTCCAATCAATGGAGGACGCTCTCGTCCGCCACTGACATAGCAGAAGAGGAAACGTTCTCTTAGCGTAAATAATATTGACAAATGTTCTTTACATTTGGTGATGCTCATAATATAAATTAAGTTCTATAAAAAGTAATTAATTGCACCGGATTCCGAACTCTACCATCTACCTTCCTTTAAAGTACACGCCACAAATATAAATCAGGTAACCGCATCTTGAACCTAGGTTTTTGTTGCTGTATTGTTCAGAAGTCTGCTTTCATACTTTTTGCCAATGAGATATTTTATTTATATGGCTTATATTTCGATTAATAGCTTTCTTAAATGTAGATTTTCAAACGTCTTTTAAAGTTTTAGTGAGTTTAAATAAGTAAGAGAATTGGAAGAAATGTTTTGTAAAAAAAAAAAACACATTAGAAATAAGGCTAAATACACACATGTCCACTGTCTAAACATTTCAAAGGTATTAGTACGTCATGTAACCACTCATTCAACAAACAACGGACATTGCTGGAATAATACACGGTTAAATGTTAAAGAGTTACTTCCTACCGACTTGTATTATTGTATTATAAAAATCTGTATTGGCAAGGGAGTTTGAAATAATTGAACTATTCTTCTACGTATATCATTCTTTATACAACACATCTAAACGGAAATGCATTCGAATAACTATTTTTGTTTCCGTGTATTTTATAATAGATTTAGATAGATCAACAGCAAATGCTTTATATTTTATTTAGATTTTCTCACAATGTTTATTTTAGTGTGACATGTAAATAGCACGTTAAGGCCTGGTATAGAAAATTAGTGATATCAGATAGAGCATACTCTAACTGCAGGCATGTTTTAAACATAAACAGAGTAACAAACTAAAGTTTTCCAATGCCAACACCTGCTAGAACATATGTTATTGAACCGAT
Source organism: Mopalia muscosa (assembly GCA_031763545.1). NCBI lineage: Eukaryota > Metazoa > Mollusca > Polyplacophora > Chitonida > Mopaliidae > Mopalia > Mopalia muscosa. Next base: position 6,860 of record JARFOD010136631.1, read on the forward strand.
GTTGTGTCGAGCCCCTGGTATAATTAGATTGTTATACAGTATTTTTTTTTAGTTCTTAGAACTTCGGAAAAACACCCCTGAATCGTTAGTCTTGTCCAAAGACAGACTACTTCTTCTGTCGTTATCAGATTTTCATATCACACGTGGCTGGTATTACATAAATTCTTGACGACGTCCAATATTTACAATCACTACAGTCATTATTCGTTAGTGACTCACAATGATCACGATTCTTTACCTTGTTAGACGTCATATTATATAGCTCTTATTCCATGGGTTACGGATATATAAGTTACTACTAGGTTATTTCAACCTTTCTTTCAAATTCTTATAATGTTTTTTAATCTAAATTGTACGTAAATTACACAAACGCATTAGATTATACTACAATGTTTATAGCGTGTTGAATAACATTTTGATAGCTCATTAACCATATGTGTATAGCATTGTTAATTTTATCATTATTTGCACAAATAGATGATAAACATTGAAAGAAGATTGGAAATCAGTTAGGCTAGAGGAGTTTCCCTAATGGATAGGCTTTTTGTGTCGTTTAGTATACTGCTGGAATTAAAGTCGTCAATTATGATCATGCAAGCAGTTATAAATCATTAACTTAAGTTTTTTTGAATCAACGCTTTTTATTCAAATCCATACTTGACATAAGGATTGACTGCAATTCTGCCTCGTCTTAAGCGATCGTACGCCGATGAATGACAAATTGGTGTGTTTAATCATAATACAATAATACAGTTACATTTTACACACATATCATCATGGCTAGTACTGCCAGACGCAACTGAGGAAATGTCATAGGCTGCTTCTGTTCTGGTCGTGGAGCGACAGGAATTTTTTGATGAACGAAAGTTGAACTGTACGTTTTATGAACCATCTTAGCTGTACAAACTCAAGTGTGCTGTTTTTTCTTTATACATAATTTTGTGTAAACGTTAAACTAGAAACCTATCACTAACTTTTGACAACTATACTAGCTTGTTGATTTGTCAGCAAAGCGACTGCTGTGTGCAGTATCAATCTGGGTTTTAATTTGCCGCCCCTAAGTTAATACTGAGCTGAAGAAAAAAGGTGGACGGATAGACAAGTGCCAGTCTTTATAAATTTGTCGACCAGATATAGCAGTACGGATAAGCTATTGACAGAAAATTGTCCAACTTATCCCTAACCTTCCATTTAATCATTGCACCTGCCTTAACTGATCGTATTATCCAATTGTAAATGTAAAGAGTTTCTTGTCCAACGGTGGACTTTAGTCGACAAAGACGTTGATGTTAACCCGATAAGCTGTTTGTCAGAGCTTTCAGACACAGGTCAACTAATTTCATTTGATTCATTGTTAGATTTGGTAATCTCAAAGAAATGATTAGGAAGAAAATACAAATGTAAAAGTGTCTAGTCAAAGCGAACAGCAGCTGACACGAGAAAGACAAGTAAATGTGCTCTTCGTGCTTTCCTACTTCGTCATCACGCAAAGCTTTTCCATTATTGGGTCAAAAATAGGGCATACATAACCGGGATTAATTTACTACAACCAGCATGATTCGTGTAAACCAAAAGCATGACATTCGCAAATCGCAGTTGCAGCTACAATGTAACTACAAGATCGCATTCGGATGTTTTTGAATGGTAAGGGTTTAGCGCCACAGTCAATAGCCTGTTAGGTGGACAGTCATGATTACTTTTTTTAACAACCCTTGTGTATTTAATAATTTAATTGGTTTGGTGTTAACATCGTACATATAAGTCTCCACTTTCTTGTAAATAACATTATATATTATAAGAAACTAGACAGCCGCGATCGTGCAGAGATAGCTACAGTCGATGATTTCCTGTCACACTTAAGAATAAATGTTATTGTCACCCCTTTTATTTAAAATATAACTGTCTTTACCAAAGGAATAAATATTAAAGCTTAACCTATATATTTTTTATTGTAGAGAAAGAATGTTTTGTATGCCTTCCACGGAATTTGAACTAGGGTCATACTTCGATAAATGTTTGTACATAATCCCATAGCTAATTATTTAAAATTCCATTCCCCCGATATTGTGGTAAATAAACGTGTGGCTGAAGTACCTGCTTGGATAAAGGGTTGGTTTTGTTTGAATGCGTGGCAAAATTGATTTTCCTAATTTAGGATCGCTCTTGTAGAAATTAGCTGTCGGCTAATCGGAATTTACTGAACTATTACCATGGTCATTGACCATTGGCAGAACATTGTGTATAATGGGTTAGAAAACTAAAACTGACCATAGACAATGTGACTAGAAAGAACTCAACCGAAATAATAAATGCGTTAAAAGATTAAAGGCTGTATCTGTCAAGCCTGCAAACATATTGACGTTTTACAAGACATTAACGACATTGTACTGCTGACCACTACGAATTTATTGGGTGCCGCGGTGATTAACCAGTCTTATCTGTATTAAACAGGTCGGAGAACTATCACATACCGTATGCTGTTGTGGAAGTAATTTAATCCAGTGCCCTGTAGTTCGTTAAATTTATTTCTAAATATAGAACTGTTAAGTTGTATTGATACCTAGTCAATATTCTATTAGTAAGACATGACGACTGTTATGGATGTACAACTTCTGAATATAATTGAATAATTATATTCAGAAGTTGTACATCCATAACAGTCGTCATGTCTTACTAGTCTTGTGAATGTATAAAGAGACCAGAGTTCGAATATCATTGGAAGCAAGAAAAGCTTTCTTTGTCTACAAAAAAAAAATATATATTGTTGTCTCTCTCTCTGTTTTTCTCTACCATAAGAATATATTTATACCCCTGTAGGTTGATGCAGCCCCCTGTTTTGCCCCTCACAGTTGCAAATGTTTTGTGTTCTATAATTATTATATCAGCTGGAATTAATCGTGGATCTTCCTCGCATTATCATGTGTTATTCCTCTCATTGCCGGAAACACTGCTTCTTTTACAAGATACGTCCCAAAGGGTTTATGTTGGCACCTAGTGCGCAACAAAAACAGATATTACAATAGGGCGATAAGAAGTCTGTATTATCACGGTTATGTCTTGTAAGTGTAGGAGGCAGTGGGCTATACGGTAGATTTATCACACAGCAATTGTTACTGTAAAACTACTATTTCATGTTGTGTGGATCAAATAGGTACTACAGGGCTGTTGAATAGAGTTCACCCACCAGTAGTAGGCATGTATTTATTTGTATAATTATTATTTGTTAATTAGTATTTGTTAATTACGTAGCAAATTTAGTTATTAATTGCACTTACGCAATGTAAAGGGCTATCAACTTGATTAATATAGTGGGAAAAATGCTTGTTTTGTTATAAAATAGTTTCTACAAATTTTAGATGTGATATCGTCAAATCAAGATGTTTTGTGAAAGGGGAAAGTTTTGTTTTTTTGTGACTTTTGTTTAGCTGTCATCAATGGTTTGGTAAAAAAAAATTTGTTTTTAATAGTGAACTTGCTCAGTGGTAATTTCGGCATACATGTATTTTTGTTCCTCAGATGTCTTTCTTTCTTGGCAAAATTCTTATGATATTAACTTTTCACATCCGACTGGTTTGTTACAGACTTGTTGGGTGATTTAGCTTTCTTCCGTTTGTCTCCTTTCTTTCTTTACTAAACTCTTATGATTTTACATTACTGTATCAAAATAGTTTGTTGCCCTTTTCTTGGTTAGTTGTAATTTCAATTTTTTTTGTCTTTTTTCCTTTTTACATTTTTTTTTCATTTCTTGCTTTCTCTAATTGGACATTCTCCTTTGATTTCACATTTTCACATCAAATTTGTCTTACAGTGTTTTTGGGCTGTGGTAATTTTTCAGTTTTTTTGTTGTTTTTCCCCTCTCATTTTCTCATTTCTTGCTTTTTCTGTTGAACTTTGTACTCTTTAGGTTTCACATTGTTACATCAAAACAATTTCTTCGAATTTCAAGACAAGGGCCTCTTATTTTACTTAGAGAGAAACTTGGCAGTTGAGGAACATTAACTTTCAAACATTGTTAAAACACATAACATTTTATGGTTGTGCTGGGGTCAGTTGTTGTTGGAATACAACAGAGCTACATGTATATAAATGAATTACCCTTAAGCCCTGCTTAAAACACCAATCAATCAATCAATCAATCAATCAATCAATCAATCAATCAATCAATCAAATCAGTTTTATTTAAAATTAACAAGCCAAGTGCTTGAATTTGTAAGAATTTTGTCACTTAGTTCTCTAGTTTATGCCGGACCGTTTCCTTTGAGGGAATCCTGCAGTTGAACTGATATTTTTTTTGTATGTGGCCCCTGCTACTTAATTAACTGGCCAATTATCTGCGGGTCTGTCGTCAAGCCATCATCAGCTGATCAACGGCTGTCGTCTGACCGTCCGAGAAACATCGTTAGGCCGTACCTTAATAGTCTCATTTGCGTTGACCAATCAAAAGCTTTGGATAATCTGTTTGCAGAGATCCGCATCAATTTCTGGACCGGCTGCTTATAGAAATCAACACGGGTGTTGAAGTCCTGAATTATTGTTTGGTATTTTTGCCCTCCGCAACTTTTCCCTGTGGATTCCCCTGGGGTCAAAGGCTGTAGGATTTTCTTAAGTGGGTTGTGACTGGTTTGGTCAGGGTTATATTTGAATCTCTTCTTTCTTTCATGTTGTTGGCAATATTAACAGCAAAGGGTCTTGTTATACGTTGAACTTTCCCCAGAATTTTAGAAGGCATGCTGGTTAGTCCAGCCAACTGAATGAATCTGCCACATTGCTTCATCCTTTATTAAGTGGTAACTGTAATATTGGATAGCCCTTTCCCTTAAAGCAATTCCTCACACACGTGGCTCTGTCTAAAAAAAGCTTTTGGCTATTTGCTTGCTTCTCGGGTCGGATTCCCCTTACACTAAGCTATCTGGAGAATATTAACAGACTAGGCCGCTTTATTACGGTCTACCGTAAACAATGTACGATATTCATCAAGTTACGCAATATTTGATCCGTAGCCAAGTGCCAAGGTTTCTAATAGGTTTTCAGTATTGATAAGTTAGACCTTGGGTAACAATGGAGTGTTAGCGGGGAACAGTCAACACCATGAAGTGACAGTATTGGTGTAGCCATGTTGAAGTTCCAGGTGGTGAATAGTCACCCGAGATATAGATCCCGGAGCCGTGAAAGAAAAAGAGTTCGTGTGAGTATGAATACGTGTGATGTGTGAAGTTTGAGATAGCATGTCACATTGTGTTTTGATGGTTCCTAAATGGGAAGTTCATTGAAGGATTTCTTTTTGACCAAAAGTTTAAATTAAATTGAATGCTTGTTGAGTGTGGTTTGAATTAAGGCATCTGATCTCTACAGTTGACATCTAAACTAGTAAATTGTTTGATGTTGGATAGATGGAATGTATGCGGAAAACCCAATTATTTATTTAAATTAAAAAAAAAAAAATGATCTTAATAAACAGTTGAAATGTATTAATCAAAATTAAAGTTAAATTTCTCTTTCCAATTAATTGTTTTTATTGTCTAGAAAAATAATTCCCACATTCTAGGCGAATGTGATGAATTATGATGAATAATAACATTTCAATTACTCTTCAAGTTTTTGCTTCCTCTGGAAAATTGCATTATGGTAGGAACTGCAACTCTATATTTCATAATTTTTCATCGTCTGTTCTGTACGGTACCTTAATTTTTTAAATTGTATAATTCAGCTCAATCATCTTCTTTATTTTTCTTTTCATTCATATTCATTTAAATTGTATATCCTTGTCTGAATCCGATTTTGTTTTTACTCGCAATCTTTTGTTTTTTAATTGTTTTTTGTTGTTGTTGTTACCCTCGTTGTTGTTGAATGCCTTGTAATCTGTGTGTTACTTTCTCCAGCTTGCCCTAAATAATTAAAATGCCCTACTCTGCTACCTCTCAAAGAAGTGATTTCCATTTCATCTTGCATATAACAACAATATATTTTGTAATCGTATTGAATTTTGTTTTAAATTAAAAAAGTTTGTATTTCAATAATTTGTTTACTTGTCCCCAATTATTTTTGCTGGGTTTTTCTTACTAGCGAAAAATTGCCCAGATGCTGTTGTTGTCTGTTAGTCACGTTTTACTCAGTCAGTACAGCACTGGAAAAATAAAATAAATCTTTCCAGCTCTGGAAGGTCCTGGAAGACCACCATTCAGTTCTTGTTCACATTTATATAGACTTCAAATATGACATGCTCCTATAGATACATAAACAGATTTGTGGTGTGTCCTTCAAATTGTACTGTCCTCTTGCTAAGGGCAGTTGTTTTTAAAGGGCAGCAATGCTGTCTTTATTTAACACTGGAGGAAAGTTAGCTTTCCAACGTTATGGAAATGCTTCACATCTTGGATTGTGCTAGCGTCAATTATTGTTGGCATACAATGCTGTCATATAAGTGAAATCCTGTAAGTACAGCATAAAACACCAATTAATCAACCAACCAACCAACCAACCAACCAACCAACCAACCAACCAACCAACCAACCAATCAATCAATCAATCAATCA
>JARFOD010136642.1:0-13392 GCA_031763545.1 Mopalia muscosa
ATCAATTTCTCTCTTTTTTTGCATTCTTCCTTAGAACATGGCATGTTTGTGCCATTGTCTGAAAGGTCTTGGGTTACTATGGTCACCTCACAAGCACCCCAAGAGGGCGTATGTTGGGTTAAAGTAGGCCCTAGATATGTTCAAATGTTTTCTTTATATTTTTGTTTTGTATACAATTTTTTATGTCTGAACAGAGAAAAAAGTTGTATAAAATCTTACATGTAGCTACATGTATGTTTCAACAAAAATTAGGTACCCGGGCTCAGTTCAAAGTTTCTCCACCAGATAAATTAATTATTTGGATATTATCACCAAAGATGCATTATAATTTTTGTACGTCAATATTAATTCAATTTAAGTTTAAGTTTAAAAATATTATTGGATCATTACCACATTTACATATTTGTTCTCCTGAGTATCCAAGATCTCCACAAATCTGTAAAGACATAATATTCTTAGCCATAATCTGTGTTTTATTAGAAATATAAAAATTATATTCCTGAATCGATGAAGGGTTCCATGATTATTTTAAAGCTTCTGATGATAGTTTTGAATATATTATACTTATATCTTTAAGCTTTCTTCGTCACAAAAAAACACTTTTTTGAGTTACTTTCTTTCATTGCCAGTAGCAGCTCCATGAAGGGGCATGAGTTAAAAAATCCATCGCCTCCCCACTGTTTAAAGCATGGCTTGTTATATAAGTTTTGAACAACATTTGATAGTCATACAATATATAATAATTGGCTATTATGCTGTTGGGGAAAACAGACAGAATGGGTCTCCCATTCTTAAGAGGACCGATCCATACGTTTCCCAAAGTGTTTGCAATTTTTGTCTCAATTTGCATTTTTCAACTGATTTTTGTCATCCCATAACCAATGAAGATTGTTTTTAAATCAATTTTGCTTTTTTTTTTTTTCACAAAGCACATTTATGTATTTAAAAAATCTGCAAACCAGGAGAAAATGCAAATGTCTGACAAATTTAAGATTTAACAGATTTAAAGGTTATGCTGGAAATGATTACAGCAAGTGTCTGAATAACCAAATTTCATACATGTATGTGCACCCCTCCCCTTCCACTCATTAGGGTTTTGGCATTTGAAATAATATTTATTTTGTTGTCTTTTTGTCAGCTCACTGGTTAGCTTTGGAAGGAGTCCAGAAAACATCTTTATCACAACAGCAGCAATCCCTGACTTCAACACACCCAGGTATGTACGATCTTTTTGGGGTGCTGATTCGTTGTCATAGTGATACACAGGCCTTATTTTTTCAGACGAACGGTCGTTCAGGTTACTCAAACGACGCTTACGACATGCTGATACAACAACAGCACTATATTATGACAGTCGCGACTTGTTTAACACACCCGCGGTGCATTCCCAGGTTGGTCTACTGGTATAAAAGACTTTATTTGTGAATTATGTGATTAAAATTGGTAAACAAGGATTGGTACCAGTTATAACCATTTATGTGCTACTGGTATATCATGCTTCATTATAATTATAGCGTAATGACACTGTATTTTTATGTAACCTATATACAAGAACGACTGTTCGCGCCAACATTTTTTATGTAACCGGCCATGCAAATGGTACATCGGTTATGCAAAATTTTGAAAAAATAAGGCCTGGATACCCCCAACCCTTAATCCATACAAGTTGCACCTCATTGGTTGGAATAAAAGTCTATTCTCATGTTTCAATTATCATTCGAAGTAGGTGGCTTTTAGTTTAAAATAGGAGGCGGTCTGTGGGCTGCCAAGGCCTCTAAAGCTTTGAAGGGGTGATGTAGAAGCCTGGGTATCACACTTGGTGATATTGATAGTTTAAGAGTGTGATATAACATAGTTTTTCCCTAGTGAGTAGCCCCGTTAGGGAGCGGGTGGGCCATGGCCTGGCAGAATACTCCTTTGGTTTCCTCAGTCGATCGTAAGAGGCGAGAAAAGAGGTTGTTTTGTGTTGCCCTGGTGTTCGCAGAGCTAAAGGGTAACGAGAAGCAGTTTTGTTTGTGATGTTCTGTATTTCTGTCCATCGTCATATAAGTGAAATACCCTTGAGTACGACGTTAAACACCAATCAAACAAACAAACAAACAAACACTCTCCCCAAACATGAAGCCATCCTGTTTTAAGTCTTCTTTAAACTTCTAGTTGTCAATATGTCTCTGACTTGTTAAGTGCCCGTGGAACATTATATGTATATGGGGTTGAATTATTCATACTTGATTAATCGTGCCCTCTAGTGTCTTCTTGCTGTTAATTTAATCATTTTGCATAATTAATAAAGTGGTAACCAGGGTGCAGAAGGGGTACCTCGGTAATGTCTCATTGCAATAAAAAAATCAATGTACATAGTACCAGTTGTTGTTGTAGCTCTTGCCTAATTGTAAAATCCTATACCCACAGCCACAGCTCAGTGGTAGTGAGTGCGCTTCCTAAACTGAACCCTCTGCGATTTACCGTTCACAGGATCGAGTCTGCCTGTTGACCATCTGGTATATGAGCGAGTCATATGTTGTGGCTCTGGCAATTGCTGGGGTGGTTTTTACAAGATTTGTTCTCAGTTTTCCACCATAATAAGGCCGTGTACAGTGTGAAGTGCACAATCCGTCATCATATAAGTGAAATGCCCTTGAGTTGAGTACGACGTTAAACACCAATCAAACAAACAATCAATGTACTGCTTAGGCATTGACCCATACAAAAATATCTTACAAGATCTTATAGGATAATTATAAGATCCTGTAAGATCCTATAGGCTTGCATAGATAATTCCTATAGAATCAAAATCTTACATGATCCTATATGATTTACATGTACATGAGTAAGTAATACGATGTTGCTCAGTCAATTGCTGGGGTGATTTATTATTTTTTTTTATAGATTTTCCTCCCACTATGAAATGGACAATCCGTCATAGTATAGGTGAGATACACTTGAGGAAATTGAACTCTATCAAACGTTAGTAACAAACCAGCTGTTGTGTCTGTAATACTGAGCATTAACTCCAATGCTTGAGAATGAGCAGTTTCATTCTTCCACTCCCACTGAGAATTCACAACAACATTATTGTGCCTCACCTTCTGAGAATCAAATAAATGTTGTTGTGCCCCTACTATTGAGAACCAACTACAACTTGTTGTGTCCTCCCATTAGTTGTGAATCAGCAACATTTGTTATTCCCATTCAGTTGTGAATCAGCAATACATTGTTGCTCCCCTTCATTTGTGAATCAGCAACACATTGTTGTTCCCCTTCAGTTGTGAATCAGCAACACATTATTGTTCCCCTTCAGTTGTGAATCAGCAACACATTGTTATTCCCCTTCATTAGTGAATCAGCAACACACTGTTGTTCCCCTTCACTTGTGAATCAGCAAAATATTATTATTTCCCTTTAGTTGTGAATCAGCAACATATTGTTCCCCTTCAGTTGTGAATCACCAACACATTGTTGTTCCCCTTCAGTTGTGAATCAGCAACACATTGTTGTTCCCCTTCAGTTGTGAATCAGCAACACATTGTTGTTCGCCTTCAGTTGTGAATCACCAATATATTGTTGTTCCCCTTTAGTTGTGAATCAGCAACATATTGTTATTCCCCTTCAGTTACGGATCAGCAACACATTGTTATTCTGCCCCGTGAGGGAGCGGGTGGGCCATGGCCCTGCAGATTACTCCCTCGGCTTCCTCGTCGATGGTAAGAGGCGAGAAAAGAGGTTGCTTTCTCTTGCCCTGGCGTTCACAGAGCTAAAAGGTAATGGGAAGCAGATTTGTATTTGTGTCCGTCGTCATATAAGTGAAATACCCTTGAGTACGACGTTAAAGACCAATCAAACAAACAAACATTGTTATTCTCCTTCAGTTGTGAATCAGCAACACATTGTTGTTCCCCTTCAGTTGTGAATCAGCAACATATTTGCTGTTCCCTTCTGTTGTGAATCAGCAACACATTGTTATTTCTCTTCAGTTGTGAATCACCAATACATTGCTGTTCTTTCTTGCTGTTAATCAGATACTGCTTGTCGTGTTTCTCCTGCTGACAACCAACATCAAATTGTTGCTCGACCCGTGCTGTGAGCCAGCTCCCGGCTAGGAATATTATCCATTACATGTAGTTGTTGCCCATTTAAAATTGATACCCCCTTGTCTTGCCCCTCCTGTTAAGATTGATAACCCCACGTGGGCCCCTCATAGACTTAACCTTTATCAGTCAATTGCCAACAATAGCTTTCTCATTTGCAATCAGTAGAAATAACACATTCTGGTAGAGCGAAAATAATCTAAGAACTTGACTAAAAACTCAGGTATTTCTGTATTGTAGATATTTATTGATAATGACTAAGATGTAAACAGAATTTATTCAGCTAATTTTACCAGAAAAATATTTATTGAACAGTTGTTGACAAAAATGAACAACGGTTTAAAATGGATAGTTTGTAAATTGATTCTTAATGCTGATGACATTAAATTGCTGACAGAACTTCTTTTTATTTGTGTTTTGCATTTTTGATAAACTCTGCACCATGTTGGGGATGACTGTGGACATAGCCAGCAAAGCTATGAATTTGATCAGCTTTTCTTGTTTAATACAGAATGTTACTCAATTTTGATCAGAGACCCGCAATCATGGCTTAGTGGTAGCGTGTGTGTGTACTAATCCTACTTTGATTTTCGTGGCCCATTGCTGTGGCTTAGTGGTTAGCGAGTGCGCTTACTACAGCCTACTTCGATGTACCATTCACCGGATCGAGTCGGTCTGTCAACCCTCAGGTATATGAGTGAGTCACACGATGTGGCTCAGGCAACTGCGGGGTGTTTTTCTACAAGGATCCATCCCGGTTTTCCACCACAATTAGGCAAGGAGCTGTATAAAGTGGACAATCCATTGTCATAGAAGTGAAATATCCTTGAGTACGATGTTTAACCCCAATGAAACAAACCTAGCAATCAGATTGTCAGATTGTGGACCATGATCATTCAGGGCGTCCATTTGGAAGCATGGACATCCCTCTGCCTAAGCCCTTAGTCTTAAAATCACTAACTGATTTACAGTACAACGCAGAAGAGAAAGTCATTGAAACCACATTCATGTAGACTTCATTTACCTGATAAAGATCTACTCTTTTCCTTTTTTTTCCCCCAATTTATAGAAGTTTAATGGTATAGAGAATAAAATGACTTGTTATTGTCTTCCTACACTTAATCAGAAATTATGCTGATGGTAATTTTAGATATTGATAGATACATATCATTTTTTCCTATCACTGGAAATTGATCATAAGAAAGACAATGTTAGAGACATGCAATTTTATGATATAGGAAAGAAATCCAGCTAATAACATCTGAGGTGACTAGGACTAATAGCAGTTTTAACAGACGGCATACAAATGAGAAATTTTTATTGTCAGTACATGTACAGTGATATCTTATTGCCATATTTGCCAATTTAAAATAACCTTTTGACTGTCTCATAGAACTAGTATTCAAAATGAGTTTCTAAATTATTAAATCACGTGGAGGGTTGGGGGTGGTGCGGAAGTTTCCTGTTGTCCTGGTGCTGTGGAGGCTCAGGGGCAAGATGAAGCTGATCTGTGGCCAGTTACTCGAAAGAGTATTATTCACTAACACCAGATTAAATCCCTAATGCCGGGTTAGAGATAGACCTACAACATCGCGTGACGTCATCTAATAGAGGTTTAAATTTAATAGCGATTCGAGCAACCGGGCCCAGTTTGTATTCTGTCTTGTGATTGTCCTGTTTTTTTGTCATTTGTTGTCTTCGTTTGTTTGCAAACAGTATCGAAAGGGTTTCTGTCACCCATCTGGCTGGTGTGCAGTCTTGTGAGTGACATAACCTAAAGTATGCCATTAAAACCCCAATCAAACAAACAAATCAATGGACCATAAGCCCATTGCCTCTGTTTTTGAGAGTAGCAATGCTGTCTTTACCTAGCACATGAGGAAGATCAATTTTTGCACATTTTGATTTTACTATCGACTTAGCTGCTAACTACTGTTAGATAATCACCCTCTTACAAGTGAAATAACCTTAAGCACAGCGTATACCACTAATCAGTAATTTGATCCATCAACCAGGCAATCAATCAATCAATCCATCAATAGACTGGCCAATCATTCACCTGAAAGATCAATCAATCAATAATCAGAAGTTGCCATTTAAAACAGGATTTTTTTATAAATGACAAAAACTGAAACATTGAAAACTAATTCAAGGTATTTGTTGGTATTTTTACTACAAACAGTTCATGCCTCTCTTCTCTTGCTGGGATATCTTGAGTTCCACTGTATTCATTGTCGGGAAAGTAATATGTTTTCCCGTCATGTTCATGTCTGTCCTTCATTAGGACATTAATTGCTTATTTATCTATATTTAATGATCATTAAGCCTCTGTGAATCATTTTTGTTAGTAATTTTAGATCCACTATGCACATTCAGGTTAGACCAGCTACACATACAAGCTACAGGGCAAAAAAAGCAAGACATGCTGTTAGTTTGGCACCTTTTGCTTAAGGATATTTTACTTATATGACACAGGTGTTTTCCAACAAAAATTGACACCTGCACAACCAAAATATGAGTGTTTTCATAATGTTTTCCAGTGCTAAGTAAATTAAGGCAGTATTGCTAGTCTTCAAACAAACTGCCCTTAACCAGAGGGTGTAATGTACATCTATATTGAATATTTCTGTTTTGTATGATGAAAATAAATTGAAATAATTTAACTGACCAAATCTGTATAATATATGTATACTTGCTGATTAAAACATACTGATTTTATATATATATATATAGAAATCCAACCTTATAAATGATAGTCGTAGTAAATATATATTGGAAAAAGTATTTTTTTATCAAATAATTACGGCATTTATTCCACTTTGGTGTACAATGACCATTGATGATTCCGGGTTTTGGATAGAATTCCAAATTCCATGCACGCCCTGTGCTCTTGGGATCGGAGCAGAAGCACGTTGGAACTACAAGGCTTAACTGAGCAATGTAAACAGACAGAGCTTAACATTTTCTACTGACAGCCCTTGTCAACTGTGGGCATAGAGAGTAGCTATTCTTTGGTGGGGAAATGTGTCAGAGTATTGGGCAACAGTTGGAGCATTGCACTGTGATTGCAGTACCAGCCCAACCTGAAGCACATTTTTGTAACGGATTACATCAATTTTGTGGCAGATTACGTGCATTGTACATGAAGCTGAGTGTAGCTAGGAGATACAGGAGTGAGTTTAATGGCTGAATTGGTTACTAGTTTTCTTACATTGCAATAGGGGAACATTTCCTGCCACCAGGGGGATTTGAAGCCAAATCATGTGGCTCACATGTACATGATTAATACTCTACAGTAGCGAGGAGCCATACGCGTCTCATGACACCAGCCAAGTTTTCTCCCAATTAGACAGCGAGCGATTGGAGGGAGCTTCATGCTGCCCTGGTGCTCTCATAGCTAAAGGGGGACAGGAAGCTGATCTGTTTGTGGTGTCTGTATAGCATCTTGTTGTTGTCCTGTCCTGTCTTTGTTTGTTGCCGGTGGAGTCGAGGGGGGTTTCCTTCGCCCATTGCGCTGACACGTCGTCATATAAGTGAAATACCCTTCAGTATGACGTTAAACCCCAAACAAACAAACAAACAAACCCATTTAGACACTGTGTCTACTAACTTATATTTCTACATATACAGTATATAAATAATTTTGGATCTTAATTGAGCTCAGCTTTGATTGCATGAATAATGGTGTTCTAGGTGCCAAATGCTAGCAAACTTTTTCGATTAAGATTGGACTTTAAATATTTAGATTATCAATGCTACAAGGGGCAAAATTTCAACAATTTTTTTCTTCAGGCTCACACATTTCACAATAACAGTTCAACCCTTTTTCAGGTCTGGAGTGAAATGGGTGCTTATTTAACCCTTCATTATTTCCTTATAAACCATGTATGTATTTAATAGAAAAACATACATCATTTCTTTGGACTGAATGTGGCTGGCCGGCAGCCGTGGCTTAGTGGTAGCGAGTGCGCTTAACAATCCTTCTTCAATATACTGTTCACAGGATCTAGTCCCTCTGTCGACCCTCAGGTATATTGGTCAGTCACTCAATGTGGCTTTGTTAATGGCAGGGGTTTTTTTTAACGAGGTTTCCTCCTGGTTTTCCACTGATATAAGGCTGTGTACAGTGTGGAAAAAGTGAAATACCCTTGGGTACGACGTTAAACACCAATCAAACAAACAATCGACTGTTATTAGGCAATGAACCGTGTGAAATGGACAATCCATCGTCATATAAGTGAAATACCCTTGATTACGAAGTTAAACCCCAACCAGACAGACAAACAAACAAACATACTGAACGTGGCTCATGTAATCCATATATGTACCACTTGTATAATCATTGTATAAATATATATTGTGTATACATGTATATATTTTGTAACCAAACAAACAAAACAAACTCAGCAGAATGTATGTTATGGAATACTTGTATTTGTATTTTCACTTTTGACCCACAGAATATATATTACCGGTATATTTGTTTATGGAATATGTATTATGTTGTCATTTTTTTAAAGATATATTTTACACAATATGTGTTATATGATCCTTTTTTCGCAGAATATGTATTATGTAATTTTATTTACATAATACATGTGTATGAAGGCCTTTCTATGTAAAAAATATTGTAAAGAATATTGTTTGATGTAATTTTATGTTACAAAATATGTAGGCCGTATATTTCAACTCTTTTTATATGTTAAATAATACGTATTATGTAACCTCTTTTAACAGAAATGCATGTATATTATGTTATTTTTTTATATTTCACTGTTTAACATAATCGTTTTGTATCTTTCTCTTCACAGAATGTGTATTATGTAATCAAAGCTTCTCTCAGTATCCTTCATAACATTGCCAGGAATCCGGATGTTAAACATTACTTCAAGGAACATAAAACATCAGAGGTAAGCTTCACCTATTCCCTATTCTTTGTATCACACTATTCAGAAGAGTATACCCTTTGATAGTTTAACAAAAATGTGCCTCTTTACATTATGAATTAACTCTTATTACAGTACAAATTGTAGGTTGTACTTCTACCCAGTGTTCTCACCTCTGTTTACATACATGTAGCCCACGGCCGTGGCTCCGTGGTAGCGAGTGCGCTTCCTAAATTGAACCTGCTTCGATTTACCATTCACGGGATCGAATCCGCATGTCGACCATCATATATATGAACGAGTTACATGTTGTGGCTTCGGCAATCACAGGAGAGGTTTTGACGAGTTTTCCTCCTGGTTTTCCATCATAATAAGGCTGTGTACAGTGTGAGGTGGACAATCCGTTGTCATATAAGTGAATTACTCTTGAGTACAACGTTAAACACCAATCAAACAAATAAACAAATCACACCTGTATCTCATCAGCTATATGAACGAGTCACACGATGTGGCTCCAGCAATTGTTGGGGTGGGTAATACTAGATGCCCTTCCTGTGATACCTGTATCTGATCATTAGAAAGTTTAGATTTGCTTATATTTTTCACATCTCCAGTATAGTGTTATACTTCATTTTCACTATCACTGGAAATTCATCATTAGAAAATTAGCATTGTACGAACCTTGCAATTCCAAGATAAAGGACACTGCTTTACAACCACTGTTTTGAAAGCTTATGAGAATAGTCTATTCATTAAACCAGCGTTTGAATCCTGATACGGCTTCCAGCTGTCTCTTAGAGCTTAGAGTGTGCACTTACTAATCCTACTTTGATGAAGCGGGTGGTTTGAGGGAGCTTCATGTTGCCCTGGTGCTTTCAAGCTCAAGGGGAACAGGAAGCCGAACTGTTTGTGGTGTCTGTATTGCATCCTGTTGCTGTTGTCCTGTATTTGTCCCTCCCTGTCTTTGTTTGTTGCCAGTGGTGTCGAGGTTGGTTTCCTTCACCCATAGGACTGGCACGTCAACATATAAGTAAAATACCCTTGAGTACGACAAACCCCAATCAAACAAACAAATAAATACTTTGATGTACCATTCACTGGATAGAGTCGGTCTGTTGACGATCAGATATACGAGTGAGTCACTCGATGTGGCTCCGGCAATCGTGGCGGTGGTTTTTATCCGAGTTCCTCTTGGTTTTCCACCATAACTATGCAAGTTAAGCAACAGTCTGAAGCTGACAGTCTGTGGTCATATAGTGAAATACTTTTTAGTACGACGTTAAACCCCAATCAAACAAACAAACAAAAAATATCAAATCTTGCTACAGACAAGCAAAATTTTCTTTCTGTATAATAAAATATACATTTAGGTATGCATCGCTGATGTGAAAACAATATACTGGCTTGGTTGGCTAAAAGAATACATACCCTATAACTTCTATAAGTTGGGACACTATAATTTTGGGACAGTCCACAGGAATATTAAACATGTTAGACCTCCTGTGGTAAAGCCTATTACTCTGTCCCAACTGCTAGAAATTACAGGGTATTTGGATATTTAGATTGGGCCTTATGGTATTCTGTATGAACATGATATTAACAAACATCAGATTATAATCAAGTGAACCTTCCTGCTGACCTAAATCTGATCAGGATCGTAAATTTGATCTTGTGTTAACTCGCTAGAAACCAAGAAAATTTTAAATAAGAAATCCATAAAACCTTGTTGTGTTATTATCTAAGCTTAAAAATGCTGCTTGAATAAGGTAAGCACACAAACTTACTAACATAAATGATCAGGAGCAGGAATGACACAATGGGTCATAATTGAATTTTGGCTGTGTAACTGGGCAATTCAACTGGTTTGTGTGAGTTTTTTTCACTGTATTTAAAGAAAAACAGTGAAATGGTCAATCTGTCGCCATATAAGTGAAAAACCCTTGAGTACAACATTAAACAGACAATTAATGTGTTATTTTCTAAGCTGTTTGTGTTTGTGGGGGCCTTGGGCCATGGCTAAGTTGTTAGCAATAGCACTAACTAATCTTTCTTTGATGTACTGTTCACCAAATTGAGTCCGCAATACAAGATGTAGTCGAGACAATCACGGTGGAGGTTTTTACCAGGTTTCTTACCTAACATGTAGTTCTGCAAGGAACAGTGTGAAGTGGACAATCCATCGTCATATAAGTGAAATACACTTGAGTAAGACGTTAAATCCCTATCAAAAAAACTAATATAGGTTGTTTGTTCTGTTCTCATTTTAATGTAACTTACAGATTTGTAAAAGATTATTTGTCAATACTTTTCTTTTCCGATTCTTACTTGTGTTGAAATTTTTGATAAATAAATTGTTTAATTTTGAACGAATACTTTATGTCCGCAAATGTTTTACAGAATGGGCGACCAGTTAAATGGGGCAAATACAAATTTCATATATACCAGGTCGGTCTAGTATAAAGGTATTTCCAGAGCTTTGATTGGCTAAGATCTAGCCTTCAACACTGGAACGAGGCATTCTCTGATAGAAAAAGACAAGATTTTGTCTTGGTTTTACATGAACACTGATATTTTATACCAACATGTAAAAAAAATATTATTTACATATTCATGGTGCTGACCCATCAAATCGTGGTCATTACTGGCGGTTATTGATTTTGGCAAAAATCTTCAGCTTTCTGCTTTATAGTAGTTTTGCTCCAACTCACTTTATAGATCAAGGTAAACGTCATTTGCAGTCTATATTGCTGTGACGATACAGATGGGTCCCATTTCCATTGTAGACTTAGGAATTGTTTCTCAACGGGAAATACATGTACATGTACAAACCAAACAAGGCACCATGAAATACCAACCAACCTTGAAAGGAAACAATGCTTTGAAACATGAGTCTAAGGACATACATGGCTTATCACAGGAGTGATCTCCACATGCTCATTATCCCTGACAGAAACATCTTAAAGGGTCTTATAGGCATCATTTGTATGGGATAATAAGACGAAGTCACATGATCGCCTTTTACAATATGAGCCAGAGCCTAAATCAAGTTTGGATAATGCTTTTAAATACAATGTAAAAGTGTTATCAAGGCATCTGTTTGTAAGCGTTGATTCTGTTGAAAATACCTTCGGTTTGTACATGTATTTCGGCAAATAATTTCCCATTCTACAGAATGGAATGGGACCCACCTAGATCTATACTCACTTCATTCTTTCTTTTCACTTTTTTTTTCTGTCTGTTCTCTTCTCTCTGATAGCAATATATTTTGTCGATTCTTGTTGGACTTTGATACCACATTGAAAAGCCAGTAATAAATTTTATTGATTGTTTTTTGAAGCCACAAAAAAGCTATTCAGACTATTCCGTTTTCCTGAGCTTTGATAAACCTTTATTAATGGTCATCTTCTTCTAAAAAACCAAGAAAAAACGGTTTGTGAGGATATTTTTTTTAGATAATATTTTCTCACAGTTTTCCATGGTATTCAACTAAAGCTGAGTGAAAAATAAACTTACTGCCGTTGTGTACATGCAACCCCATGGTAAGAGATTATGTTTTCAAAGTGGTACCATTGCCCAAACAATTCCTAAGTTTTCTTATTCAAAATCTAGTGCCAACTTGTTTTCAAATATTTGTTCAGATGAGGATATTCTATGAGAAAATGTTTCTGTCCAGTGTTGTTCACTCGCAAAACACAGCTTTTCATGGTGTACTCAACCACAAAACACTTCAGGGCTACAACAGGTCAAGGTCACGCCATGTCAAGGTCACACCACTTCCAAGGTCACACCACTTCAAGGTCACAAAGTTAACACTTTAGCTATAAGTATAAAGGCACAATATTTTGTTTATGTACGCTTTGTAAAAAAATAAAGGGATGTAAGCTCAGACTCAAAGCTACAAAGAACAAAAAGAATTTTCCAATAGATTTTTTTCCCCAAGATTATACCTGCAATGCTTAATGTATTTATCTTTGAAACCCCAAATATTGTAATTTTAACGGAATACAAGTTTAATGTTGATGTTAACTTTCTTTAAAATTGCTGGCCAAAAACCAGATGCTTATCTCTCTTTATTGTTTATATTTGTCCACTATTATAACTCTCAGAATCCTTTTGTTTGTATAACAATAGTTGAAGTGATTATCATCGCACCTCTATTGATCAATTTGGTGCATGGCTAATATTGGGAAATAAACGTGAATAGGATACATTCGATAGCTAGTGAAGCACATGACTTAGTGGTTAATATGTGGGCCTACTAATCCCACTTTGATGCACCGTTCATGGGATTGAGTCCGCCTGTCGACCATATGGTACAGCCCTGTGAGGGAGCGGGTGGGCCATGGCCCTGCAGAATACTCCCTCGTCTTCCTCGGTCGATCGTAAGAGGCGATAAAACTGGTTGCTTTCTGTTACCC